>CANYBF011364275.1:0-23362 GCA_948192965.1 Dalechampia spathulata | reverse complement strand
CGAGTTAGGGGGATGAGAAAATAGTCCAAATCCGAGTTTAGGGAAAAAATCACCTAGATCTAAGTGGTTTTTGTGAGTTTTTTTTGTCCCTAGTTGCTTAGGATTTCAGATTTTAATCTCCTCCTTATCTTAGAATTCTTGTTTCTTTTTTTCTCTTATCTGCCAAAGCCAAAAAAACCCCTGTAAAAATGATGATCCAAAGCTTTTAAAGAATCTGCCCCGGGGTCATATGTGATCGCATATGTTTGGAACATATGCGGCGTGTCAAAAACATATGCGATCGCATATGTTTGTGACCGCCGCATATGTTTAAAACATATGCGGCGTGAAACGTCCCAAGATGGGCCTAAATTGGCCCAGAACGGCCCGAAATTTGCGAAGGCCGTGTGGTGACGGGGAGTCCCATTTTTCTAGTCGAATCTAGGCGGTCCAAATTTAGGGTGCGACACCATCATAAAACTTAATTCTAATAAAGAGGAACTTGAATTTATCATCCCATCATCATTCCCATCCAGATTTGCTAATAGGGAGAAGATTAACAAAGAGAAACAATTTAAATAATTAAGGTATATATGTCACTTCTTGGTGTAATTAAAAATAGCTCGATATGAAAAAGTTCTCAAGGAGTTATGCACTATTAAAAAGAAACTAGTTAGGAGTGAAAGACTAAGTGTAGGGAAAAATGTATCAGTAGTGATTAAAATAAAACTTTGATAACAATGCAAGAACTAAGCTATGTTTGTTATATCTTGTAAAATAGGGAATGTAGGCAATAAAAGAGATATGTATGACTTCGAAGCATCCATTAATGTTATGCCTTATTCTATATATATCTTTCTAAATTCTAGTCCTTTAAAAGAAATCAAAGTTAAAATTCAACCACTTGATAAATCAATAGTTTATCCTAAAGGTGCTCTAGAAGATATGGTAGTTCAAGTAAATTGATTGATATTTCCTATTGATTTTTATGTTCCTAACATGGAGAAGGATAAAACCTCTAATTCTTTAAAAATTTTACTTAGTAGGCTATTCTTAAGAACATCAAAAATAAAAATTAATGCACATGATGGTACTTTGACCAATGGAGTTTAATGGTGAAGTTGAAAAGTTTAATGTTTATGATGCCATGAAATTACGTAGGAAAGTATCTTGTATTTATGGAATTGATGTGTTATGCAAAAATTTTGATAGTGTAGGTATTCAAAATTTAGAAGACCAATATGTCTTGGACAAGGAATTGTAAGAAACGACGTAAGAACATGAAGCACTTAAACCCATTATGTCAAATGACTCAATATTAGCCTTGCTCAAGGCTTATAATAAACTTTATCCTTTAATCATACAACCATAGAAACATAGAGCATATTAAGTGGTAAAAAATGCAATATGAATATGGTAGAAGTATGCCATTGTAGGAAGTTACAAATTCATTAATTGGAAGAAATATAGAAGGAAAACTATGGTGGTTTGTATATTCGTAAAGCTAAAATAAAAGCCTACTACAATAACTAATCTTTAGTTGCATAAAAATTCTACCTTATGATTCAAAATTAAGACTATTTTTAGGTAAGTTGAGATCTAATTAGATAGGACCTTTCATGATAACTTATGTATATCTTTATAGAGAGGTCATCATTCAAAGTTCAGACACAAATAAGCTTTTTATGGTTAAAAGACATCATTTAAAACCATTTTATGAAGGATTTCAAATTGATAAAGCTGGTCAAATTCATCTTTAAGAACCTTCTTATAAGTCTTATTGAATTAAGGAATATCAAGCTAAAGATAGTAAAGAAAGGTATTGATTGGGAGGCAACCCAATATGTTAGCCTTACCTGAGGCTAACACCTAGGTTTTATTTTCATTTATCTTTACTTTAGTTATGATTTATTTTAATTTTAATTTTCTTTTTTCCATTTATTTTCACTTTTTCTAGTCATCTTCAACCTTCATCTAGTCTTGCAAGAATCATATATCTAGTCTTTAGCCAAGAGTTTTTAATGAATAATATTTTATTTTACTTTTAATCAAATGCTTTACTTAGAGTTTAATAAGGAAAGATAAGTTAGGGCTATTAAAATTATTTATTTTTACTTATTTAACTCATAAGAATAAACTTGGGTCTATATCAGTTTTTAAATATATAGTAAAATAAATTAATCTCTCTATTAAAGTTTACCTTAACCCTTAACTTTCTAAATTGATACATCATGAACAAAAGGAAGCATGCCTATTCTAGTATTAAAGGACCACTTTATCATTGTACTAGCCTTAGACAATCTTCAACCCAAAAGCCCAACCAACCAAGAGCCATATGTAATACATCACTAAAGGGAGTACTATTTCACACCACTCCTTAATGTAGCTGTCTTTTATTTCTTTCCCATAGCATGTGCAAATTTATCTAGTGACAATAGGGACTTGTCACATTTATATGTAAGGGAGCAACTTAGATTCTTATTCTTGTTTAACTACATTTAATTCTCATTCTAGGTTAGGTTTGCATGTACATGAGAATATGTTCTTATATAACTTAGGTTTTCATTTATCCTTAAAACTGCTTTAGTGAAAGTCTGTGAAAAATTCTTATCTTTTCAAACTAAAATTCTTATTTTAAGTCTTATTTATTCAATGTTTATAAGCCATTAATGGATTGATAGCTTTTAAAATTTTCTTTGAAGTAATTCCACTTGAAAATTCCTTTTTATAAAAAATACATTTTTTCGACTTCTATATGTGGTGGGTGAAACTTAAAAAAGAACTATGATAATAAAAGAATGCCAAAGATAAATAAACTAGTAATAATACTTGATTTATAATGCATTAATGGTATGTTTTGATGTATACTTTAGAAATTTATTGAGGTTTGAACCTTAAGGTGTTTGAAATTAAGTTTGATATAAATGATAATATACATAAGGAGTTTTCATGTTGAATTGGATAATTTTTATCTAATATCTTTCCATAGTGACTTGTAAATATTGGAAGCATAGGCTTAAATGTTTAAGGTGATTGGTTATGATTTGGCATGAATTATTTATGTTTTGAAATGCTTTTTACTTGAGGATGAGTAATAGCCTAAGTGTGGGGGAATTAATAGTGTATATATTCTGTATATTTTACTTAGTGTTTATGCATATTTTAAGATGCAAATTTTGCATTAATCCTTCATTTTATGTAATTTTATAGGAAAATGAATATTCAATAGCTTGAGAGAAAATAAGACAAAAGTTATAGAATTTGGAAGGAAAACTTGATCAAGAGAGTTCCTAAGCACAACCCTTGGGCAAGGGTAACTACAAGGTCGATTGTAGTTTCATAATCGGATGTTGATTTTGTCAGAAGAGAAACTTTTAACTTTTTACCAAGACTTTAACCTATGTTTTGATATGGAAAAATATGGTTGACTTTAACATATTGAAACTTAGTCCTTCTTTGAAACAAATACCTCTTTATTTATTATTTTATTTAGGATAGAATTAAAAATTAGGTTTTATTTTATATAGAGGGCTAGCAACATAATATTTATCTCACGCCTTTTCTTTTTCAATAAATTTTATTTTATGTAAATTTCTATTTCAAGTAATGAATTACTAAATTTACTTTCTTAATTAAGGATCAAGATTTATTATTCTAGTATTGTGAGATCTTATTATTTTACTCTTTTTCTTTTAATTTTTTATATTATCCAAATTTCTATTCTTCATCTTGTTATTATTTTTTCATATTTTATTATGGTTAATTATTTTATTAGCTTGATAATATATTATAATAAATTAATTTAAATCTATAATTTTTTAGATTAATTTACAAGTAATTATAAAAATGTATCACTTGAAAATTACATGAACAATTTAAAACATATCATGCATATGACTATATTTTGTTGGATTTTGATCTTTCTAATTTTATTATTATCAATAAATTAAATCTATAAGATATCCTTTAGGTGTTTATTGATAAAGATTAATTATCAAATGGCTAGCAATTAATGTACAATTAAGGAAAGATATATTATCTTTGGTAATTAAACTAATTTATAAAAAAATTAATTGAGATATTTTTGTATCGATGATCAATGCAAAGATAATAAATTGAGAGTGTTTCTTGGTCAATAGCCTTTTTAATCTTGAATTTATTTCTTATTTTACTTTCTTTCGTATACTTATTCTTAATATTTGCTTTTACAAAGAGCCCTTGCTCTTTTATTTATTTTAGTTTATCCCTAGTTTTAAAACATAATTTTAGAGAATTAATTTACTTCATTGAGGATTTAACCATATTCACTACTATATTGCAAATTATTTAATTTTAACAAGAGTTAAATTGATGGGTTTGACATTCATTAATTAATTGATGTGGTATTACTATTTTCTAAAGGTAATTATTTATATGATAAGTTGATGGTAAAAGGTTAGGTAAATAAATGTGGGGTTAAATGATATTAAAAATAAGGTATTAGTAATATGTTAGTAACAAATGTAAAATTGATTATGAGTATTGAGTCACAAATTATAAACAACCTTAAATAGACTCAAGTAGGATAATATCAATATAATTAAGAGAGATGTATTGATGTTTATGATA
Organism: Dalechampia spathulata; assembly: GCA_948192965.1. NCBI lineage: Eukaryota > Viridiplantae > Streptophyta > Magnoliopsida > Malpighiales > Euphorbiaceae > Dalechampia > Dalechampia spathulata. The sequence goes on along the minus strand of CANYBF011364275.1, from coordinate 18,775 downwards.
TGAGAATTAGTAAGAATTAAAGTAGATAAATATTAAGAAGATCTAATCTTGCAATATGTGAGAATAAAGGTTAATGATAAAATTTTTAATGTAATTTTGACATGCGTTTTGTTAAAATTCATTTTAAATAGGAGATGTACAAATGAATGAGGTTTACATTTCTCTAATAATGTTATGCAATTGAAAGAATAACATATAACTTAAGGTGAAGATATGTTTATTGATGAAGTTGAAGGTACAAGAGTTATAAAATGTTAAATAGGTACAAAATACAAAAAAATCTATGAGGATAATTTTTGAAATCTCTAAAAAATAAAGGAAATTTTGTTGAAATTTATGTAGAAAATTCCTATAATTTAAGGAACTAGATTAAGAAAACTTATTTTAAATAAACAAATAATTCTAATAAGGAATCAGAAACAAAGGAATTCCAAGATCCGAGCTCGATTCAAGTGATTGTAATAAATATAATAATTTAATATTTATGAATATATATTTATTTGAATACATTTATAATTTAATTTGTTTATATGATTTTGGTTTTATCATATAGATTGTTTGTATATGTATCATCCATTTAACTGATTAATATCATGTTATTATTATATTTGAATATAAGATAGCAATATCAATACTTATCCATTAATTATAAGAGTGTTTATTGTAATTGTATGTATTATTTACTTTATTCATAATTATATACATAAAAACATAATCATTTAGCAATAATTCTCACATGGTATCAAAGCTTACAACGACAACCAACCCATCCTCTTCTACTGCTATTGTTCCACCTGCTGTATCCCACTATTACCTCTAACCATTCTTTTGCTATCAAACATTCTTATTCTAATTACCTAGCTTAGAAAACTCAATTCATACCTATTTATAACTATCAAAATCTCATGCCATTTATTAATGGTACTTCACCATTACCCCCTAAAACCATTTCTTCCCTTATGAATCTTAAAATTAATATTTCTAATCCTTACTTTACTTCTTGGTTAACTAGAGATCATATGCTTTTAAGTTGGTTACTTGCTTCCCTCACTAAAGAAATCTATCTATACATCCTTAGACTCATCTCTTCTTATGATGTTTGGCTTGATCTTACTAATACTTTTGGCACAATTTCTCAAAACTGGTAACTTTATCTTTATATTCAACTATAAGAACTCAAGAAGAATGATTTAACCATCATATAATATCTTCATAAATCCAAATCACTTGTTAACAAATTCTCCTCTATTGGTCGTTCTAAGACCGCCATTAAATTTAATATGATTATTTTGTTGCAATATTGCCAATGATTACCATACCATCATTATTGCTTTCAACTTACATATTAGACCTATCTCATTTAATCAGCTACACAATTAATTTTTATCTCATGAAATCCTCTTTAATAGTCTTCACTCCTTATTAGTTACCAATGCTACTTTTGTTTCCATTCGAATACTGAACCTCTCTTACCTACACCTTGTCAACCTCCTTTCTTTTTACCATACACTGCCTCCAATAATAAACCTTACATCCAAAATTTTTAGCATACTCCCTATCAAATATGCTATATGTGAAACCACATAGTTGACCAATGCGAATGATGTATGAGCCGTCTTCTTCTTACTTTTCTAGCTCTTGGTTTGTGGTGTCTTAACCAATATCTTCTTATTATGTTCAATATGAACTTGTAAACTCTTGGCTTATTGATTCTAAATCTTCTCAACATGTTGCTTTAGACCTTTCTTAATTATAGTTTACTAATGAGTATAAAGGCAGGGACTAACTTCATGTTGGTAACAATTAAGGATTGCCTATTATGAATATTGGTAGTGCTTTTATTTAAGGTTTTACTTCCATCTTTAACCTCAAAAATTTTTACATGTTCTTAACATTTATCATCCTTTAATTTTTGCTAAAAAATTTTAGTTTTATAATAGTTTTTTTTTTTGAATTATGGCCTCACTTTTTCTTTATTAATTATCAAGTAACCTATAACAAACTTCTTTAGGGGTTGAGTAGGAATAGTTGTATACTTTACCAGTTTCAACCTCGTTTGATGAATCTTGCAACTTGGCTTCATTTGATGATTGGCATGCTTATCTTAGTCACCCCCAATACAAACTAGTGTCCCAACTAATAAGAGACCATTTCCTATGGTATGTCATTTTTCCAGTCTGATTTATGTGTCTTGAAGTCATGGTAAACTTTCTAGAATTCCTTTAGTTCATGTTCCTTACCATAATTCTTAGCATTTTGATATTATTCATTCTAATATATGGGGTCCTTGTTCTACTGTGTATAACTTAGGTTATCATTATTTTGTTTTCTTTATTGATGATTATACCAGGTTTACCTGGATTTATTTTCTAAAAAATAAAAGTGTCATTTCTCATTGTCTCATTTAGTTTTAGGCCTTTGCTAAATGCCTTGGTATTAATATCAAACATTTTCATTTTGATTAGGGTGGTGAATATCAAACACTTAATAAATATTTTAAAAAAACTAAGATTCTTCATTGGATTTTCTTGTCCTCATACTCATTAACAGAATGATACTATTGAATGCAAATTAAACACATAATGAACATTAGTTTAACCTTACTTTCTCATTCTTATATCTCTCTGATATTGGCCTTATGAATTCCAAATTGATGTCATCATTATCAATTCACTTCCTTCTTCTATTTTACATAATATTTCACCCTATTTCAAGCTCTACTAATACCACCCTAAATATGAATAAGATGTTTGGGTGTTTAATTTTATCTCTTCTTTGTCATACTTTAGAATATGTCTACTTAAGTGTCTCATCCACTCATGATGGTCATCTCTGTTTTAATTCAAGTACTGATTACATTTATATCACATGATATGTTAAGTTTGATGAGACTAAATTTCCTTTTAATTCTTTGTTACAGGTTTTAAACTCCCCTTAACTACTTTCTACTTTGAGCTAGCTAATAAAATACAATCTTTCCTTTTTAATTCCAGGTATAACTCCTAATCCTACTCATACTCCTTCCTTGTCTCAACCACCTCCTATCTCCTCTAATCAAATGCCTCTCCCAAACCCACCCTAACTATATCTTCATCAACTCTTTCATGCTTATCTTCTTCACCCTCACCTAATTTAAATATTTTTGTTAACTTATCTCACTACACTCCATCATAATAGTCTAATTTTGATCCTTCTACCTGAACCCACCACATGCAATTATGACCTACCATTATGGTTCATTATGAATCCCATGTAATCTTTATTTCCAAAATAAATTTCCTTGAATAAGAACCTACCACTTATTCCTAGGCCAAGGCTCTTTATCCTTAGCATGAAGGAATGATCATTAGTTTAATGTTTTATCATACAATAATACATGGTTGCTTGTTTCTAAGCCAACATGTACTCATATTATAGGTAATAAATGGGTCTATCACATCAAATGTCATCTTGATGGTACTATTTATTACTATAAATCATGTCTTATAGTAAAATATAATCAATGGTCTGGTATTGATTTTCAGGAAACATTCAGTCCAGTTATTAAGATTATTACTATTCATTTACTTCTTACTTTTACTACATCTCGTAGCTAGCCTATGCATCAACTAGATATTACTAATGCCTTTCTACATGGTTTTCTTATAGAAGATGTCTATATAGCTTAGCCATAAGGTTTTGTTAATCTAACTCATTTTGATCATTTATTCAAACGTAATCAATCTCTCTATGGCTTAAAGCAAGCAACACGTGCCTAGTTTCAATGGCTTAGTAATTTCTTATTCCTTTATGGATTTCATGCATCAAAGGCTGATTCATCATTATTTTATTACACTTTTAATGATCATATGACTTTCATCTTAAATTACATTGTTGATATCATTATGATTGGTTCCTCTCATGTTATGATTATGAATTTTATTTTAAAGTTACAACATCAATTTCCTAATAAAGATATGGGTTTGTTTCACTATTTTCTTGGCATGGAAGTCTCACATTTAAAGAATGGTACTCTTCTCATAGATTTCTTACATAAAATTAGCATGGCTAATTCAAAAGGGTATATTACTCTTATCATTACCTCACCACCCCTTTTAAAAACTAGTGGAACACCTCTTATTGATGGCGAGTTGTATTGTCAAATTATTGATGCATTACAATAATTGTCAATAACCCACCCTGACATCTTTTACATTACAAAAAGCAGATAAAATGGCTACGAAACTTTACCATCACTAAACAGTAATTTATCATCGCCATTTCATATTGTTGGAATTCATGACGGTAAAATTCCATCATGAAATGATTTGACACAAAAATTAAAGCAATGGGAATAGCTACAAAATTAGTGGCGTAACTAGTTCCATTACTATTTTCGTAGCTAAATTGCTATGGCTTTCTGTCACTTTATTTTGTTACTAAATAGAGAAGGAACTACTTCCGTTGCTAATTCCGTTGCTAAATTGCTATGGGATTTTGTCTCTTTATTTTATTGCAAAATTACGATGGATAGTTGACTGTTGCCATTCCATAGCTATTTAGCTACGGATTTACATAGCTATTTCCATCACTATTTGGTGATTGCATTTTACCATAGCGATTTGTGTCATAAAATAGCAACAAAATTTTTATCGTAATTCCATCATTAAAGGTAAAAATTAATTTAATGTAAAAATTATAATATATGTTTTGAATTATTAAAATTTAGACTTATATAAAATAAAATTTTGTATGAACTTCTAATTAAAAATTGAATCAAAATATTAATACATAAAATTATGAATATCATATAAACTATTAATTTTGCTTCTATAATGTAAATATTTTATAATCTGATACCTATTAAAAAAAATTTCTATAATTCACACATCCATAATTGACATACTTTGCCTCCAAGTCTATAATTCGATCTAAATATTGATAGTGCAATTAATTCATGAAGTATGATATAAATAAAACAATGTCATTGAAGTTAACATTATAATACAAATGTAATATGTAAGTAAATAAAAGGATAAATAATAAGAGTAAAAATCAATACATCACTGGGGTGCTTTAGTATTAGGACTTACATGATCATTAGTTGGTGTAACAGAATTAGTAGAAGCAGCTGTTATGGGTGGAGCAAATGTATCAATTGCAGCAATGACATCATAACATGGAGTAGAATGGTTTGATTGGGAGGAAGATGGTGCAGATAAATTTTACTAAAGTCATAAGTGTTGTAGAACTTAGTCATGAAGAATCAACATCCGTGCATCTAATGCATGATCAACAACATCCTCGAAGGCAACACGTACAACATCATGAATCTCCTATCTAATCGTATCATCTAAATGTGGTTGTGACTTAGTAGAACCTCTAGGTGGTCCACACATAGATGTGCTAAATGATGCACTATTGTGGTAGTTATTAGCCTTTAAATCTATCTCATAAATTCATCCCTTTGAGGCCCCACCTAAAATGTCTAGGAATATATAGGAGTCACTTATGATGTGATTTGATTGCATTGATGCTTCCCACATTTGTATAATATGATCCTAATAAAATTATGCAATATAATGACATCAATTTTCATGCTTAAATTACAATGATGTTAGTAAAAGATTTGATACTTACATTTATCTCACATAACCTATCATCAATGAAATTGACCAAATCATGTTTTTGTGTATGAGTGTACATAAAAAGTTCATAAGGTGTCGGCTCTTGGCCCTTATTTTATTCCATCTAAAAAGAAAACACATAGGTAATAAGCAATAAATAGAAGTAAAATTAATTGATTTATGATAAAATAACAAATTTACCCAATCTCTCTTATGATCAAATATAGTCTTCAACCCACAAGTGTGGGAAAAAATACCATTGCTCATCCTAATAAAATTATTTCTGTAAAAATTTTAAATATATACATTTAATTAATAATGAATTCATTGAATCATTAAATAATAACTTATTACCTTAAACTCCTCATAATATAGCAAGATTACAAGTAATGGTACTGCTGCCCATGAGGTTCCCTTTACTATTAATCTCTCGTTACAAATCTCCCTCATTTGTGTTGACACTCTATAAGATAGCTCCAACCAACCATAAATTGAAATTGTATGTGAAAATGTATCAAAATATATGCATGTTACAATATAGTTCAAATGCATAGTTCAAAAATCTTACATCCTCTTGTCAATATGACACTCAATATAATTATGGTGGCTAGTAGCTACTAGTGCAAAATCAAATGTTGTAGCATGTGATGATGAACTAGAAATAGATTCTGAAGATGGTCTAAATCCAGATGCATAAGTAGAAGGTATAGATGTAAATGAGTATGGAACAGGATGTGTAGATGTCTGTGCATCTGGAACATGATGTGTAGGCATATCATGATCTACAGCTGGCTGTGAACCAATATCAACTGTAGTTAGTGGATCAATACTATAACTGGAAGAACTGATGGTGTAGATATCTAAGTAGCTGCTCTCTATGATGTCAGTGTATGTGGGGAAGATATAGATGCATCACATGTAGCTTTAGTTGGCATAGCAACATGCGGATGATGTCGACCTCCATGTCCAAGTCCTCTTGCCTTATCTACATGAAAATTTGAAATCAAACACAATCTTCATTAATAAATGGTTCAATTATGTCATTCGTAGAAACAAACATCATTAATAAATAGTTCAATAATTTGATAATTGGAAACACACATCATTAATATTTACAATATAGCATAAAAATAAAGAAAAGCATAAATAACATTATGATATGTTTATGAGATAATAAATTGTAATATTACAAATTTACCCATATCATTCACTTTTATCACTTTTAGCATCCTCAATTTCATCCGCTTTATCATTAGATTCTATACTCAGTATGGCATCATCATCAATGTCATCTTCTTCACCATTAGTGATATCAATGAATCATCCATCAGGATGATTTAGAAAATATGCATGTTCATTTATTAAATCATTAATTTTATGATTATCATGAGAAACATCTTGAAATGCAGCGGTATGTGTTATTCATTGTTCTAGTAAGTCAATTATAAATCTTGGTTTCACTTTATAAACAACATACCAATCCACCTTATCTCTATGCAAGCTTAGATAGGACAAGTAACATACTTGCATTACTTGTGATGCAAGTATGATAGACTCATATTTATTAAATCATCTAAAAAAGTTTACATCAACAAGCTTATATTTGTTATGAATCTTTATGCCAATGTTGGGTATTAGATCAAACCATTCATATTTGAATAGAATCATACACTTCAATGGTAATCCCATGTATTCCACTACAAGGATCTCATTAACACAATGAAAATAATCATCACAATCAATGGTGCAATTAAATACCTTTATACAAACACCGCTATTTATTGATGCCCGTTTATATGCATGACTTTGAGTATGAAACTTATAGCCATTAACAAAGTAAATAGGATATGTTTCCACTTTCTTCAAAGGATAAGTGAAAGTGTCGTTATAAAGTTGCTCTCGATGAAATTATTAGTTGCCTACATTTTGAAAAACAAGAATTATACATTTATAAGTACATGTATAGGGTATTAAATAATGGAATTAAAGTGATAAAATTTATGTAACTTACATAAGTTTGAAACCAAAAGGAAAGATTATTTTTAAGAGAGATGTCAATTTCTACATCCGTAATTATAGGACATTGGACACATAATTCATTAATGCACCTGTTATCATACAAATATACTATAAATCAGAATGTATTCATTATTATATGAAATTTATTTATTTTCGTAATTATTGAAATTGAAACTTGATAACGAGTTGCACTAGCTCACAATTCAGTAGAATATATGTTTAATTAGCAATGTACTCCTATTCATCTAAGTATCTAAATTGACACTTTTTATATGGAAGACTAGAACACTTAAAAATTGATAAAGTTCTTGATACTTCAGGCATTACATCCCCTTTATCATTGCATAAAACTCTTCAATCCTTTGTATATACGTGTGATTGAAAGTAAAAGGAATAAAAATGTGTTGCCTCTTCAACCAAATAAGTATTACAAATTGAACCTTCAACTTTAGCTTTATTTTTAACATTATATTTTAAATGTCGAAGAAATCTTTCAAATGGATACATCCATCTATATTATATAGGGCTTGTAATTTTGGCTTCATATGGTAAATGTATCAATGTTCATGATTATATTGAATATGTTATCATACACGTTCTTCTTAATGTGCATTATATCCAAATTATGTTGAATTAGCAATGAACTCTAGTATGGAAGATCCTAAAGATGCTTTATTTTTTTGCATCCATAATTTTGACATTCACTATTTACATCTTCTGCCTCTAGATTAATGATTTTTTGCAAACTTAACTCTTTAATTTCTCTTAATAATTGTTCACCTGTCTTTATTGGAGGAGGAGGTGACCATTGCTATATTTCATCTAGATAATATAAAATACACAGGAAAATCACTTATAGTCCACATCAAAATAGCACGCATTATAAAATTCTACTTTTTTAAAACATCATACGTCATAACACTATTTTTCCACAAGCTATTTAATTTAGCAATAAGTGATTATAAGTAGACATCAAGTTTTTGCTTAGGATTGGTTGGCCCATGAATTATCAATGTGAGAAACATGTATTTCTCCTTCATACACATACCAGGTGGTAAATTATAGGGTGTTAATATCACTGACCATGAAGAGTATTATTGTCTTGACTGGCTAAATGGTTGAAATCCATTTGTACATAAACTTAAAACGGACATTTCAACTTTCTACAGCAAAATCAGGAATAGTTGTATTGAAATGTTTTCATGCTATTGAATCAGACGGGTGACATATTATATCTTCTTCTTGACAATGCTCCTTAGCCCATCACATGTGTTCAACTATTGCTATTGAGGCATATAATAATTTTAACCTTAGTGTTAATGGAAAGTAGAACATTTTTTTATATTCTTCCAATTTATGACATGCATTCCCAAGTCTAATTGTCTTATATCTAGGATGGTTACAAAACTTACAGTGATCAAGTTTTGCATCCGCCCTCCAATATAACATACATTCATGCTTACAACAATCTATCTTGTCCACTGGCAAACCTAACCCTTTTATTAACTTCTTGGTCTCATAAAAACTTTAAACCATTTAATTATTTTCTAGTAATGCATCTTGTAAATATTGCATGATATCATTATATCCTTGCTTTGATATATGATGTTCTGCTCTTATGTTAAGCATACAAACAACTGCTGACATCTTTGACATTTTGCTAAAACTAGGCTATAACTCCACATCACATAAATTCAACATATTGAAAAACTATTAAGCTTCAACATTATAAGCTTCTTCTTCAATATCATTATTAGCATTGAAATTTCCAAAACCATCTCTTACCATTTCATGATCCAAGTTCACTATACTCCCAAATTCATAAGTACTAGATGTTTCTCCACCAATGTTCCATCTACTTACATTTTCATTTTACTTGCCACATGCAATCCCATCATAAATGTATTCTTCATCATGATAATGCCATATGTAATAGTCTGGCATAAAACTAAACCTCAACAAGTGAATATTACAATCATCCATAATTTGAAAATAGATATTTCTACATCTTGAACATGGAAATCTTATTAATCTATTACTCATGCATACTTCTTGGGTGATTACAAAATCCATGAATTGTCTAACTTCATTCGTAAATTCTAAATTTATGTAATCATCATCAACATATAACTCATACATCTACCTTCAAAAGTTATTGGTAGACATCATTCAAATTCATAATTAGTATTAATTAAAATCTATTGTTAGACATTATTACAAATTTATCCTATTTAATCATTAAATCAATATATACAAAACTGAAAATAAAGTAATATTAAAGGAATATAAAGTAGTCATTACTATAGGAATATTAAACATTAAAGGAATATTATATGATTATTAAAGGATTATTGAATGAATATGAAAGGAATATTGAAGATTTTCAAATATGAATGAATTATTAAAGGAATATTCAATATTAAATATTATAAAAATTTAAATATTAAAGTCATATTAAAGGAATATTAAGTAGTCTTTAATATATGTATATTAAATATTAAAGGAATATTAAAGATTATCAAATATTAAAGGATTATCAAATGAATATGAAAGGAATATTAAAGATTATCAAATATGAATGGATTATTAAAGGAATATTCAATATTAAATATTATAAAACTTTAAATATTAAAGTCATATTAAAGGAATATTAAGTAGTCCTTAGTATAGGTGTATTAAATATTAAAGGAATATTAAGATTATCAAATATGAAAGAATTATGAAAGGAATATTCACTTATTAAATATTATGAAATTTTAAATATTAAAAGAATATTCAATATTCAATGTCAAAATAATATTAAATCTTAAGTCATATTAAATGAATATGAAGTAGTCATTAATACAGGAATATAAAACATTAAAGGAATATTATATGATTATGAAAGGATTACCGAATGAATATTAAAGGAATTTTCAACATTCATCATTATCAAATATTACATATTAAATGAATATTCAATATTCAATACATGATTTCATATCAAACGTATATTAACTATTATCTAATATTAAATGATTTTTAATGGAATATTAAATATTCATAATGATAAAATATTGAATATGATTAAATTTTAAATGAATATTAAATATCAAAGCAATTATTAACAATAAAACTCAACCATACATAACAACATACTAATAATAAATGATGTTTCATAGTAAATATAATATAAATCATCATGGAACTCAAATTTAATTAAATAACTAAAATTAAATGCAACAACTCACTATATTAAATTTAAACTTGTTCGAGTCTATAGTAAAAATTATTCATGATAGAATAAAGGAGATGTCTAGGTTGCAACCTATAATGACATCATGGTAAAAATATCAGTATTACATATATACATTATGAATATACATTTTAAACTAGATGAGAAAAAAGAAAGCATTCAAGTTCTAAGTAGAAACTGCAAAGTATCTCATTTTCCTAGCATTTTGCATCAAGAATTACTCAGGCATAATCTAGTATCTAACATTAACAAACTACTATGTGACTTTAAAGTTTAGAATATGGTCCATTTTAGAAGATGTTGACCTTGACTTTTCACCTGCGTATTACAGTTTTAAAAATATATGCATGATGGGTGGCTTTTTCTTATAGAGATTGGCATGAGTAATTGCCATTTTCTTTGTGGGGTTATAGAACCACTGCAAGCAGTCCCATAGGTGCTACCCTCTATTCTCTAATTTAAGGGATAGAAGCCATATTACTAGTTAAAGTGGAGCTAAAGTCACTTTGAGTTATTTTGGAAGCTCAGTTGCCAAAAGCTGAGTGGAAGAGGGCCAGATATGAACAGTTGGTTGCTATTAATGAGAAGTGACTAAAGGCTCTCTATCATCTACAGCTCTATAAGAAGTGCATGGAGAATGCATTCAACAAGAAGGTCAAGCTTGTTGCCATACAAGAAGGTGACCTAGTTTTGAAGCAAGTCAAATTAGCTATCTGTGACCCATATGGAAAGTTCAGACCTAACTGGGAGGGCCCATTCTTGGTTAAGAAGATCCTATCCAAAGGCGCTATCCGCATCTCAGACTTGGAAGGCAACAAATTCTATGAACCTGTAAACTTGACCAGTTGAAGAGGTATTTTATCTAGAGCAAATGATAAAAGGAAAAGAAAAAGAAAAATAAAAGTTTGGTGAGTTGAAAACCTACATAGGCAGCTCACACAAAAGTTAAACCAAAGAAAAAATGATTGTTTGATGAGTTGAAAATCTGCTTGGATGGCTCATGCAAAAGTTAGAACTCTTTAAAAGCAAAAGGAGAGCGTTAAAATAATTGATAAAAAAATCTCGTGCCGAATTGGTCAATGATAGGGTTAAGTATAATGCATATCAGAGAACTTTTGTACCAGTTTTAACATTTTTCATGTCAATGTTTTAACCTTATTAATGCAAATGGAACACATGTTCATAAACGTAGCCATAAGTAATACTAATTTTAAACACAAAGCACTGTCTTTCTTTATTGTATACAATTTTATTGCCTATCAGTTTCTTACAGTACATAATCCTAAGTATGGTGTAACACCCATAGCTTATACTTATCATCCGTAGTAGATCCAGCTCTAGGGATCTCTACTGGCATGATCCTGTGGTAAGGCCAGGTCCTCTTTACGTGCTCCAGGAAATAGGATAGCAGTCATCCTCCTTGTGTAGTGTCTAAATCACGGTAGTGGAATGCAATCTATATATGTTCTTAGAATCATATGATGTATATTCTACAAAGGATAGATCCATCTGACCTTACTCTCTACGATGGCTCCTATCCACTCAACCCAACTGTTGAATGTCTGTGTCCTGGTCTCACTAAAGGTGTAGCCTCTTTGCATATTATTACAAGGTACATACCTCTATGGATCATCCACTGGTGGTACAAGGATTCATAGTTTCTTTTAAAGCTAAATCTAAAACAAAAAAGAAAAAAAGAAAGAAAAAAAGCTCGCTGAGTTGAAAACCTTGCAAAAGGTTGCTCAGGTAAAAATTAAAGCGACCCACTGAGCTGAAAACCAAAGGAGACAGTTCAAGTAAAAGTTAAGGCCCAAAACAAAATCAATAGCTTGATGAGCCAAAAACCTTATAAGAGGCAACTCATGCAAAAATTAGGGCAATAATATAACTTTTTTAAGTTAAAAACTTGTAAAAATGACTTAGAACTCATTCCCGCAGCAGAAGTAGGCTATCACTCAAGCATTTAGACTGACCCCACCTCACTCTATCTAGCCCTTGGATCATCTTTGCCATAATCATTAGAAAAGGGATCAAACCCTGCTCCATCTATTTTATCATCGAACCAATCAGTAAATCCCCATGATCGAACACGTCAACGAATAAAAACTGGACAAGCAATTTAAATCCTACTACCCTCAGCCATGAAGTGGTAGTTACCAGCTTATGGCCACATAACTAGAGGAGAATAGTAAGATCTATAAAGCCCTCGATAGTCAGTAGTGACCTTGCTATCGTAGAGCTGATATTGAATGCTCTGATTAGATACAGATCCACCTCCCCAATGCCCATCGGCACTGTTAGCATCGCTGTCATGCTACATATGACTCCAAGGATACAAACAAGCTCCTCATACATTAGGCACAGCTTCACATGTCTAAACTAGAAGAAATAGGCCACTAGATCCCAGAACTGCACAACACCATGCAAGAAAGCATTGTTGATGGAGACTTGCTGGAACATCTTTAGATACTAGAGTCCAAACTCACTCAGTTGACTCCACTCACTATTGCCCTACTAGCAGGAAAGAGTATAGAAAATAGAAAGTGATTACTGAGTCATCATCTATCTATTTTCTACATAGAAGAATAGACAGGTTATGTTTCGATAGAGAAGCATAAAGCATGATATTCTTACAAAAGAATAATGATAGTAAGTAGTTTTGGGTCTTCATTATAAATCTAAAAGATACAGAGTTTAAATAGTTAATAGTTTGTAATGTTTGTACACCATAGCCTAAATGTTCTAGGCCTTCATGCTAGCCTACACTACTCTATCCTATGCTCTAAGGCAGAAGCTTCAGAGTTTTGATGCCATGCATATGGAATTTGACATTATATCTGCCTTAGGCGTTATCATCTCCTAACTGCTACTCATCTGGACTAGGACTATCAGGAACTTCAATGTTGTATAGCTCTAAGTGCATCGTTAGCTAAATGATCACTTTGCCCATCTACTCAGTCATCTGAGCATAGCGATCTCGTTCTTCTCGCTCTAAGCGTAAGCTTGTTTGCATTAACACAAGCATATAGATATATAAGTCATGTGTCCATGCATAGGCATCATGATCATAATCATAATAGGGCCTTACCTAGATGTCTTGCATCTTAGAGTTATGGTAACGGTTTAGTCTCATTAGTAGTCTCGTAGCATCAGCCATGGCATTCTGAGGCACCTGCACAAGTCAAATACATGTCAGATCAACAGAATCAATAGTATATTAACATATTTCATATACTCACATGAATGGTGTTTGATGGCTCAAACTCAATCTCATCCCTCATCGACACCAAGAAGGATGTCTTATAGGGGTGATTGAGCTTGTCATAAGTATAGATTAATGGGTTCTAAGGCCACATCAGCTGACCCTCAATGAAGCTTTGCAAATGCTCATATCTGGGAGGCATATCTGGAATATTGAACTTAGGTCTTAATGGTATAGCTTTAGATATAGCACTACATGATTTCTTTAAGGCACCATTGCCTTGGGAACTACCAATAGCTAGCGAACCATGGTGTCCACCTCTACCACCAGAAGTGTCAGGTTTGCCACTAAATATACTTGCCCTATCATGTTGGCCTTTGTATGTAGATAACTCGATAGGCCCAGTAATCGTATTTAGAAGGTTTAATAGTTTATATTCAATTCTGATAAGCACTCTTGCCTAGAAATGCAAGTCAACATAGCAATCACCTCTAGGTTTGTGTCAGTATAAGATACCCAGAATATAGCTCTTGGTGGTGCAGTAGGCTCCACATATCCCTTTGGCCCTAGCTGCCAGTCAACTACACGCTTACCCAGATAGAAGAGTCTACACTTTGAGCTCTCCTCCAACATGTGATGATCATCCTTACAAGATGAGCTGGTCAAGAACTCTGGCCATGGGAACATGTTGTTTCAAGGATAGGGGCAAACCTATTCCAACAACAACAATAGGTAGTTAGACTCTTGCTTAGGTATTTTCTTAACTTAGTTCACTTTAATTTTATGCTAGTAAAATTGCTTTCTTCTTGCCTAATCTCAGGTCTTATTCATGCTTATGAATGACCAAATTGCTTAATCCTTAATGGAATCACACAAAAAAACCTCACTATTAGCTAAATTCTGCTTGCTCTATGCGCATATAGTAAATTTTACTAACATGCATTAACCTTTAGAGTGTTCTAGTAATGTGTGCCAGGTATCCATGAAGATGCACTCATGGAATCAGGCTTCTCATAAAAATTTCAGAATTTTTGGAGATCATTTCCCCATGGAGTTCGATTTTCACGACCCGTAACATTTGAAATATCCACAAAATTAGTCAGAATGCAGCAGACTGATACTAAAAAATTTAAGTATTTTCTCTAAACCATTTTAATTTTAATTTTACTCATAAATTGCTTTTCTATGTCTAGCATATATAAGAAATTGATTTAGAAGATGATCAATTTTAGTCAAGCCTTTAACTACTAGTCAAGCCGTTGACCAGACAATGTCTTATTCCAACAGTGGGTCTTAAATGCAATATTTGGAGATATTAGACACCTATTTGATGGTGTGAACATTAGATCCGTCAGTTGATTACCTCAGAACTAGCAGTTGTTCACCTTGATGTAGCAGTTGATTACTCGGGTTCCATAGTTGACCACCTGATCCAGCAGTGATCATGAGATCAAGTATTTAACTCTTAAACTTAGATTTTAGGTGAGTTTTGAGCCTCATAGCAAAGCCATGGATCCAGCAGTGACCTAATTAGCATTAATTTTCTAGCTTGAGCATCGAGCTCCTAATGGTAGAATTAGATTGCAAGCCTCAACATGAGCATCATTTAATCAACATTGATCATCTAGCCTAAGCATCAGGCTCCTAATGGCAAAATTAGGTTGCAAGCCTCAGCACGAGCACTCTAATCAACATCAATCATCTAGCCCATAAACTGGGCTCCCAGTGGCAGTATTGGGTATCTTTTCTCCCCAATGGAGTTACAAGCCTTAGCTTGAGCATCATCTCACCCGTGCACCAAGCTTCCATCAAGTTTTCTTTAGTGGAGACATAAATTTTAGCCCATATGTCAAGCTTCTAATGCCAGAGTTAGGTTATCAGTCTGGTCATCCACAGTGGATCACAATCCTTTCCTTAGTGAAGTTGCAAGGCTTGACATGAGCACATTGATGGAATTTTACCTAGTGGATCATTTTCATATCCTTATCACAGCCTAATTTTCCTCATGGAGCTGCAAGCCTTAGCATGAGCATTCTACAAGCCTCAATATGAGCACCCTACAAGCCTTAGAATAAGGACTGAGCCTGAACACAAGCATCAATCAGGTACTCTCCTTGTTTTTGGTGAAAATTCATGTTGTAATTAGGTCTTATTTTGACTAATTTTTGCCTAGGTAGCCTCAAAATGGTCCTAATCAAAGGGTAAATTGTTGACCCTGACTTTTCACCTATGCACTACAATTTTAGGTTTTTATCGATTCAGCTTAGTACAGGTCCCTAATATCAACCTCGATTTGCATACATGCCTTTGAGCTTCCCCTGAGTGTTTTGGACATACAGAGCACATTACATTTTGCTGTGCAGGGCTGAGCACATAACATGCATTTCATGATATGCATAGTACATAATGCTACATGCGGTGCATGTTTTGAAACTATGCACATGATGGGAAGCCTTTTCCCAAGCAAGTTTAATATGCTCTATATGACACCATGCTTTATGGTCCCAAATGATGTTTGTTTTACCTATGGTGCATATCCTAATGTGCCTACATTAGGTGGCACACATAGGTAAAAATTGCATCATGCTGAGCATTTACTGCTATATGTAGTGCATATAGCCTTTTTCTAGGCTATATGTTATAGCACTATGTGCTGTGCACATAGCTCAAAAATTTCTAAAATCCTACATTGCTAATATGATTTTCTTAATTTTATCATCCATATCTATAAATATATGTCTTGTATTTATTGGAAAGGGTTTTGAAATTAATGAAACTTTCCTAAATTCTATCAAAATTAATCCTCACTTAATTAAGCACTTAATTAAGTAATTAACCTATGATTAGAAACTAATTAACCCTAATTAGATCCCTAATCATATTTGGAATCAAGATCTATAAGCCTAATCTACTATAGTGAGTTTAATGTTTATTCTCTCCTTCTTTTCTTGTTAATTTTATGATGGATTTTTTATTTTTGACTTGATTTTGATGATTGGCTTCAATCATATGAGTTTTGATGGATCCTATTGATTATTCATGCCCTAAATGATCTACCATTGTTGTTTAATCTGCTAAGCTATTGATTATTTCATGTTTTTACTTAAAAATAAGTTTTTCATCAAATCTACTTTGTTATATGGTATGCACATCACATGATGTGTGCCATACATAGCTTACATAACCTTCTATTTTACCAAAAAATGCTATTTTTTAATCATTTTTCATTTATTTTTGCTTCATCCTTAAAGTTCTCAATAGCAGTAGTGGCTTCACAGTAGCCTTAATGATCTAAGTTCATCATACATTGCTCATACTTCATTAATTTTGGCTTTTAAATCATATTTCTCAAGTTAAATGCTTATTTAATTTATTTAATTGATGTTTAATGACATGATTAGCTTTGGTTGGTTGAATTTGCTATCTCCAATTGACATTTATGTGATGTTATTGACTCTTAATGCATTGTGCCTTGATCAATTGCTTATGATTTTGCCATTAAATCATTTAATTACTCAATTAATGCTATTATAATTATGTTTATGTTATCACTTGATATATTTAGCTTGATTAGATATTGATTTATTTCTAAATGATGTTTCATATGATCTTAGAAAAGTATAGTTTTGCTATTGATCAATTTTGCTTAAAATTGATTATTTTTGCATGATTTTCACGATTCGGCTTGTGATTTTTCACGTTTTAATGATTGTTACTATTACATTCATCAAACTTTGGCTCTTGATGCATGCTTTCACATGGAAATTGATCGATCTAGTCCTAAATTTTATTTGCTACTAACGATTTTTCTTGTATTTTTTCATTATCACTTATGCATTTTCGGCTCGTATTACCCAAGGTTGCCTTTTTTTTCAGGTGGATGACATTGCTTAATGTCTCAGATTTTGTATCGATGAAGATTCTTTGTAATATAATAGCTTTATTCCTACATTTTTATATGATTTAGCCATAAATCCCTCATGTATCCCTTGTCTCTTCTTCGATCCCTTTTGTTAGGCCATTATTATTTTTCATTCGTACTACTATGTTCGTTTTATCATTGCTATATGATGTATGCTATATCATGCCTATGCCATGTCATCTCACATGTCATGCTTATGCAATGTTATCCCACATGTCATGCCTATGCCATGTCATCTCATATGTCATGCCTATTCTATATCATTTCACATGTCATGCCTATGCCATGTCATCTAACATGCCATGCCTATGCCATGTTATCTCACATACCATGCCTATGCTATGTCATCTCACATGCCATGCCTATGCTATGTCATTTTACATGTCATGCCTATGCCATGTTATCTTACATGTCATGCTTATTCCATGTCATCTCACTTGTCATGCTTGTGCCATATCATCTTACATGTTATGTGTCGCACCCTGTGTTTGGACCCAGGTTGACCTCGGGTTGATCCAAGACCGCTTCAGGGTTGTTTCGGACCGTTTCGGGCTGTGCCGGGCCAATTCTGGCCCGTTTTAGCTCGTCACCTGCCAGACTTGTGCGATCGAGCATGTCTTACCACCGCATATGTGCAATCATACGCGATCGCGTATGTTTGTGACACACCGCATATGTAGACATACGCGATCGCATATGTCCCTATTAAATGCCCTAGGGCACCATTCTACCTAGGGATCCGCATTTTTGCAAAATTTTAGGGTTTAGCACTCAACCTGAGGGGTTTTTGG
>CANYBF011364014.1:0-42240 GCA_948192965.1 Dalechampia spathulata | reverse complement strand
TGTTTTAAAAAATATAATTTATTTATAGAAATAATAAATTATTTTGAAAATGCATCATATATATATATAGCCATCTGAATTTAATACATTTTTAATTTTATTTCTTATATTTTATTTTTTAATTTTAATATTTTAATTTATCTATTTATACCTTTAAACATCTAAATTTATAATAAATTTTCTATTTATTCATAAATTTTAGTTTTTATTATTTAGATACTTTAATATCATTTATTATATATTTTTAATTTTTATAAAAAATAAATTTAGAATTTAAAAATGATTAAAAATGATATATATATTAAATGCATTTTAAATAAAAATAAATTGATAATAACATATGTTTAAAAATATATAAATAAATAAATTGATATATTAAAATGAAATAACTCAAAATATAAAAAATAAAATAAACAAAATTCAAATTTAAAGAATTACATATATATTATAGTTTAAAAAAAGAATAATTTTTATACGAGATAACAATCTTATAATATTTAATAAAATTGTATTAAATAAATATTAATGTTATATTAAACCATATTGAAATCTAAAGGGTATTATATTTATAAATATTTTATAAAAAAATTTAAAAAAGGTTGGAGGCAGCTGTTTATGTTCAGATGGAGAAGCGAAATGTTGACTTATAACTGTTGATTGTGGGCAGAAGACTGAAAGAGTGCATGATGGGTTGGATTGGATCATCGTAAATGACGCTTGCAGTTGCTGGGGAAATGTGTTTATTGCCAAGTAGAATGATATGTATGCTGGGTAAATTCAAGCTGTGTTTACCCAAACCAGCAATGGATACGGCCGAAGCTCGGTATCTGCGATAGAGTCAAAATGCAGATCGTTATCCCCATCAATGTGTCCATTTGTACAAGTCTTACTCTGCAACACAACCCATGCTTGAATATTTTGAAATGAATGATTAGGGCCTGTGCATATTTAATTAATAAGCTTTGAGTTCAAGTTTTCTGAGTTCATAAGTATTAAAATTTGATGAAATGATATATTTCTTAAATTCTGATAAATTAGTTTTAGTGATTATTTATTCCAACAGAATTATCCTTTTAATAGTTCGATGATTGAAATTAGGTGTAAAATACATATATAAAAAGAAGAAAAAAAATTGAAAAAGAATAAATCACTGTTATATAGGTTTATGAATGTTTAACTAATAAGTTTCTAGCTTAAGCTTTCGGAATCATAATAGTATTTAAATTTGATAAATTGGTATGTTTTTTGAATTCGAATAAATTAATTATATTGATAATTTGATAATTAAAATTAAATATAATATATATATATATATATATATATATAAATAAGAATAAATAACTATTTATATATAACCAATTACGAAAGTTGACGTAGATTTCATCATAGATTTAAATTCATTTTTTAAATAAGAATGTAAGATCAGAAAAACAAACAACTTCCTCTCAAGCGTTGACCTTCATTTTGGAAAAGAGTAGTTTGTGTTACATATGGAAAGAACATGAAAGAAAACAAGAGATAAAAGGGAAAGTTGCCTCGTATGATTTGATGAGACGAAGTCTAACCCTAAAATTAAGACATGGGTTAGGATAATTGAAAAGGGTCGTACGACTTCCTGCATGGGTGTGGGGGGAGGTGGTGGGGGGGTTGGATGTGGGACAACGGACTTTGCATACAATACAAGGCAAGTTATAGTGCCCGATGAAGGCCTGAGACAGTGGTCACATCATCACATGTGTCCTTGATGACTTCACCTATGAGTCTTTTTCATTTTGATAATGACTCGACCTCATTATTATTTACCTCTCCTCTCTCTCTCTCTACCCTTTCATCATCTCTTTCCACCAAGATAAATGTCAACTTCCACCTTCAGTGGATAGATTCAGATTCTCGATGAAATCATAGCTCCCTGCCCCGACCAAATTTTTGATCATGATAATATTTTAGACATCATTTGTATGTATAATATTAATAAAGAGTTACTAAGTTTGAGTTTGATCGGTTATGTCTGTTCAATAACATCATCAAAACTTAGTGTTATGTTTTTATTGATTAGTTTATAATATTATTTATTTGTATTAATTAATTTATTGTTTGTTTAGATATTTAAAAACAAATTTATTATTAATACTTTGTATTATGTAGATCCATTATTTATTTATCTATCTATTCATCCATCATATTAATATATATTACGTTTGATGTTATAATATTATTGAATCTAAATTTATTACATATATAAATTTATACAAATTAAATATAATTTATTAACTTGAACTTTTAACTATCATGATAAAAAATTAATAAAATTTTATTAAATAAATTTAAATAAATTTTTAATAAATCTACACTCAAATGATCCAAAGTATCATTCATCAGTCAAACCAAAATGGGTCATGTGAGTAATTAAAGATCAAAATCCAACCGTATCTCCAAGCTCAAACCTACAAATAGGCATAGAACACCAAACAGAATTAAATTCACGACTGGAAAAATGAATAATCGGTTATTATGGTTACTTGCCGGCAAAAAAAAAAAGCCCAAAAAAGATAATTAATTAATTAATTAATCAATTCATAAAGTATTTAATTGGTTATTTTCTTAAAATCCAATATTTAATTTTAAATTACATGGTGGACTAAGCAAAACGACAAGGAAAATCCTGACGTACGAATTTCCCGACAAGACAAAAAGCTAAAAGGCGGGAACTCCACTCCAAATTTAGTGGGACCGGGTCCTACCGTGGGACCACGTAATAACAAATCTGAACAGATAATAATATAATTAAAAAAGTTATTTTGAAACTTCAAGGGAAAAAAAAAAGAAACTGCAGAAACGTTTCTAACAGTTTTCTTTTTCTCTTCCTTTGGTTTCTTTTTCCTCTGAAAAAGAAAATCAAAGGGAAGGGAAAAAGGAAATCGATCTCCATTCCCAACACGAACTTGATTGCTTCATTTCCACTGTGATTACTTCGTTTGCAGAGGATCTCGTTTTCTTTGAATTGATCTCGCTTTCTGCTTCTTTACGGTCTTCGATTTCATATCGTTCTTCAGGTTAGCTCATGTTTTGCTGTTAAAAGCGTCATTCTCGCGGTTTTTTTTGCTTGGATCTGGTGAATTTCCATCTGCATTGTGGATTTGGTGTTGCTAGGGTTTTTGATTTTTTCCTCCTTTTTGGTTCATTACTCTTGATCTTTTCAGTTGTGAAGATCTTTGTCGGAAATTAATTAAGCTCATTTTAGCTGCATCATTAACGATTGATTTTTTTTTGATTTTGGTTTTATTTTCGAAATTGTTAGCTAATATTTTTCTGTTTAAGCTAAATCTACGTGCAAGGCTCAACCTAGGTATGCGAAATGCTCTTCAGCTTTGTGTTGGCTGGCAAAGAGCTTATTAGTATGGAGTGTCTTCCTTTTTTATGTTTTTTGTTTTTGTTTTGTTTTTTTTCAAGTAAAGAGGCCAGGGCTCTTCCTTCTATTTAGGATATTGTCCTTTAGCCAATATGGCAAGTAAAGGAATTTCTTTTTTAACGTGTAGTATAGATGATGTACTTTGTTAAGATGAATGATGAAATATTTTGATTGGAGTGTCAAAGTCGTGCATTTTGGTATGCTATCTAGTTTACATTGATGGTTTTTCTGTAATCGCTTGAGGTTTTAAATTCTCGTTCTTTTTGAAAATAAAAATAGGGGAGGCTATTTAACGTGTTTGAATTTTGAAATTGCAGCAGTCCTTTTATAATTAATACACCAAAGGAAGAAGTTCAGTTCATTTCATTATGAACATTGAACAAGAAATTAAATTTGGTAGAAATGGAGTATACAACAGCTCAAATGGAAATTATGGTATGGAAGTTGAAGGAAAAGAAATATCAGATGCCATTGTTGATGGTAACAAAAAAACCTCTTTCTTAACACTTTTAAAGAATACTCATTCTTGATTCTTAGTTTGTCTCCACTATTTTCTTATGAGAAATATAATTGGTTTTAGGGAATATACAATCATTGGTGGAGTGGCTGAACCGTATGATTCCACATCTAAATTTGCCACCGGAAGCTTCAGAGGAAGAATTAAGAGCATGCTTGATTGATGGCACTGTTTTGTGTAGCATTGTGAATAAGCTGAGACCCGGCTTAATTGAAATGGTTTGATTACTTTCCCTATGGGACAACGTACTTCATGGTTCTTCTTTTGTCATGCTTTATATTTCATTTGCAGCTCTTCTAATTTAAAGTTATATTTCCTTTTCTTTTAGAGAGGCATTACCGTGACTGGACCTGAGAAAATAAAGATGTTTCTGTCAGCAATGGATGAGATGGGATTGCCTAGGTTTGTCATTGCTGATATACAAGAGGTACGGACAATTTTCAACCGAAGCATCCAAAATGTTAACTTTTAATCATGAATTTCATTGTCGATGATGACCACAGTGCCTGTTTACATCTGTTGTCATGCTACCCTGGTAATTTGAAGAAGAAGACCCCTCTAGATGTTTCAATTATGAATCTCACGGTTTCTCTTATTGACGTTTCATTATTATTCTGGACTGCCCCATTTTGACCATTCCTTGCTCTTGGTGTATAATGGTTATATGCTTCCTCTAATGTTGTTTCTATACATATCTCTGAGTTGTACATAACGTGTGACACTTTGCAGGGATATATGTTACCAGTTTTGCAGTGCCTTTGCATGCTCAAAGCACATTTTGATAATAATAATAATAGTAGGAAAGAAAGTAGTCACAGTCATTCAAGAAGATTATGGAATCTTTTGCTGGCAAATACCAAAGGAACACATCATCATGCAAATGTATCAACACGTGATGATTCTGCCATACATAATGACCCAAGGCAACGTCGAATACACCGATCTGTTGTTTCAGGTGGATTTCTTTCTTGAAAGAAGTTCAGTTTGCATCAATCAGAACTGCTAGCAAGTTTCACAACAGGAATTGTTTGAGCATTTGCAACTAGATTACTCTTATGATGGAGCCAAATCTCCTACTAGTTTTCTGGTTGCTGTTTTTGATTCATATTCTTTTGGATTTGGGTTTGATATCACGTACTTAATGGTGGGATTTGGCAGTTTATGTTTTGTGGAAAATCCGAGGGTGAATAGAATGTTGGACCTAACTCTCAATAGCAACCGCATTATTGGTCTTGTAACCAATTTTGCGTCCTACTTATTTCACTTCAGCTCCCTTTCATGTGGGATTCTCCTATACCCCCCCAATTACGTTTAGCCTAAATGATTTGTTGTCACTTGCTAAACATGAAGCTTCACTCATAGGCTCATTAGAATTACAAGCACGACTCCATCTTCACTACTAGCCTTTCTCCAGGTCTTCAAAAACAAGCCTAGGATTATGAGAAGCAAATTTGTACACAAAGACACCATAGGTTTTCAGACTGTTGTTTAGAATCAAATTGAGAAAAATGTATAGATAGAGGAAAATGTTGTTATGTTATTTATTACTGTTTGTTAGAACACTTTTCCTTTGTTCTTTTTAGATGATTTGTCAACTGTTATAGGAACAATGCTAAAGGCAGGTCCATTTATCTTGTGATAAGATCCAATATTTGGAAATTAAATTGTAAAAATTATGTTGTTAACTATATGAAAATTATGTTCCAATTTTCTGATTTCAGACATTATTGCATAAGCTTATTTTAACTTCGGGGTTATCATAGCCAAGTTTAAAGTTGAAGTCCAACCTGTAGAAAGAATCTTTCATATCTAATTACAACCTAAAGAACCGTTGTCCCTTTTGGTCATATAATGGCATATTTTATCTGGCAATAGCAGGTTTCTTTTCATAAGAGGGGTATATCTGTCATTGATGTGGTGTGAGCTGTGTATTATGTGCCAATCTTTGATGGGCTTCTCTGGATGCCTACTGATTGTCCATTGATGGGCTTCTCTGTAGATGTTTATGTTTAAGCTTATTTGTTCTTTCTTTCTTCTTTTTTTTTTTTCAATGCTCTTGGTGGCCATTACTTGTCTAGAGCCTTCTGATTTGCTACATGATGTCGCACCTGATGTGTTGCCGCGAAAGCCAGGACCCTATGGTGATCTTTCAGATTCTGGCATTTTGGAATTGATGAAATCAAATGGTTTGGAAGTAAGCTTCTCAACTCAAATGTGCAAATATCCAGAAATTCATAAAACACTCTGTAGAGATAAGCTTCACTTTTAACACTGTTCTGTTGTTTTTTTAACTTTGCAATATATTTTACAGAGTGCCTCAACTCGAGCATTGTTCAGTTTGGCAACTAGGATTTTGGATGATAGCTCCGAAAGAAAGAATGGCTACTTTCAGCATGTATGGCTTGGATACACTGTTAGATGTTCAATTTGAGGGCATTCTTAGATTAACGCTATACTAATTTATTTATATCCATAACTCTGAAGTATGTTGTTTCTGTTGTTAAATTTCTTTTCCATAACAGACAGCACTTATAATGAAGAAAGTAGTACAAATTATTGAACAACGATTTTCAAGTCAAATAGAGAACTTGAAGGATGTAATGTCTACTCTCTACTCTGTATCTCTTTTGTGCAAATGCATATGAATGCACTGCATAAGCTTTATTTGATGCTTTTTGCACTCTATTGCATGAACTTGCATGGTGATGCTTGTATTGCTACATTGTTTCAGCAAAACAATTTTTATGATGTATGCCGGGAGAAGTACCAAGCTAGAATGAAAGTACTTGAAACTCTTGCATCTGGGTCTGCAGATGAAATTGAGGTACTCTGCCTTATAGTTTTGAGCTTTGGTTTAACTTTTATGAGTGCAAATATCATTACTGATTTCTGTCTGTTTTCGTAGGTTTTACAGTCACACATAAAACTGCTAAAGGTGAGTTTTTTTACTTTCTATATTTAGCTAAACAAGCATATCTCTGTTGTTGATTTCTTTTCTTTTTTTTTTTTGTGGGTGTTTTTAGTGCAATCATTCTCTCATTATAGTACATAAAATATTTTATGTCTGTCACAAAAGTCAGAAAAGTGAAATTATCACATTCCTAGTCCTTATTACCGAAATTATTTGGTAACTTGGTGTTTATGCTGAGGATGTCACCTCTGCCATGATCATATTTAGTGCTAATGTTCGCAAGTTCTTAGGGCAACATGAGTTTATTAAACTGTAAGATGCCAGCGCTTGATGATAAATGAGTCATTTTAGTGTTTCTATTTAAACAATACTGGGTTTTATACGTCAAGTACAATACATCTGCATTCAACTGATTTTTCTGGGATGTTTCCGTAGGTGCTAAATAAAGTAATTATGCAATACTCTTTTTCCAGATAGATTGAATTTCTAAAAAGTTTTGTAGATTCACAGGAATTGCAATGTTGTTTTTGTAGATTCTATTGTAAGTTCTTGTTATGTTGCTGAATTTTCTTTTGGTTTGCACAGATTGAGAAAAACAAAATAGAGCAGAAGAAAAAAGATGAAGAGATGGATTTGCTTAGGTTGAAGGAAGAAAAGAATCATAATGATATAGAGAAGTTAACACTGAAACAGGAACTAGAATTAGCCAAGAAGATGCATGAAGAGCATTGCTCGCGGTTGGAAGCCCAAGCTAAAAAGACCAAGGTTGAGTTGGAGAAGCAACTAAAGGAACTGGAGTGCTTTCTAGCAGAATCAAGGAACAAGGTGAAAGAACTCGAATCATTTTCTGAATCCAAGTCTAAAAGGTGGAAAAGGAAAGAGGACAAGTATCGGCGTTCTTTAGCTTATCAACTGAAAGCTCTACAGGTTTCTCTTTATCTTCATCTTTCTAGTTTACTGTAGCCTTGGCATAACTATTTTACCACATTAATTTATGAGACTGCTACTGTTAGGAATTAAGAGGTTCGTCCAAATCTATAAAACATGAAGTCTTGAAGGCAACAAGGTGCTACTTTGAGGAGTTTCAATGCTTGGGTAGAATTGATTTTTCACTGTTTGTTTTACTCTCGCACTTATTTTTTTATGCCATTTGCTCTTTTTTTCCTAATTGATTCATTACTCTTCTTGTTGCGTAATGCATATTTATCTTGAGCAGGACATAAGCTGAAAGGATTAGCTGAAGCTGCTGAGAATTATCACTCTGTGCTTGCAGAAAATCGAAGACTGTATAACGAAGTTCAAGATCTGAAAGGTGTGTTGATCAGCATAGCAAAGTTACCTGACCTGTAAACTCGCTGTTGCTTATGATTGTTTATCACTTTTCTTAGGAAATATCAGAGTCTATTGTCGGATAAGGCCGTTCCTTCCTGATCAAAATAGGAAGCAGACAACCATAGAATATATTGGTGAAAATGGTGAATTGGTTGTTTCAAACCCCTCTAAGCAAGGAAAAGATAGCCACAGACTTTTCAAGTTCAACAAGGTTTTTGGTCCAGCTGCTAGTCAAGGCGAGTGTTTCAGTCATTTGATCCTTTCATTTTTTCATTCTAGCTTCTTTCTTTTCTTCTGTTTTGTTGTGAAAAGCTGAATCAACTGCAAGCATACTTTTTCAAGATAAAATTTTTAACTTATACTTACATGGAGTAATTTCATTGCTTTCAGAAGAGGTATTTTTAGACACTCAACCATTAATTCGGTCTGTTCTTGATGGATACAATGTCTGCATTTTCGCTTATGGTCAAACTGGTTCAGGGAAGACTTACACCATGGTACTAAGCTAATTTGAACTTATTATTTCAAAGCCTTTGGTTGTATGAAATCTGCGCTTGTAACTTTTATGTTCCTTTTGGATCCATCCATTTTTCAGAGTGGTCCTAATATATTATCTGAAGAAGATTGGGGGGTCAATTATCGTGCTTTGCGTGATCTTTTCCAAATATCCCAGAGCAGGAGAAGTTCCATTAGATATGAAGTTGGTGTCCAAATGGTTGAAATATACAATGAGCAAGTTCGTGATTTGCTCTCAAATGATGGCCATCAGAAAAGATATCCTTCGTTTTGATTTAGTTAATTTTAATCATTAGGCCTTTTTTCCATGTTTGGGATTTCACTGTTGCTTATCTTGGAATCATGCTGTAGTTTTCGTCCTAACAGTTTTTGGTTTTTACTCGATGATGCATGAGTTCCGACCATTTTTTCTTCTCAATTTGTTGTGTACCAAAGGATAACGTTGACCATTAGACCATGACCCAAACTTGAGACTAAACCCCAATCAGCTCTATTTCAAAAATGTTTACAATCGCAATTGTTTTTGTAAAGCGAGGGTATCAACAATGACCCCTTGTGTCAGTTTCTCTGATTTGATGTGAAAATTTTGCACCTCCTTAACTTGCATACACTTGGGATATGGAGTACAACCCAGCCAAATGGATTAGCTGTTCCTGATGCCAGCATGCACCCTGTTAACTCAACCGCTGATGTTCTGGAGTTGATGAACATTGGATTGATGAATCGCGCTATTGGTGCTACTGCCCTTAATGAAAGAAGTAGTAGATCCCACAGGTTATCTATCTAATTATTGTTATCCAGCAATAATGTGATATAGATATCTTTGAAATTTTGATTCAATATCAATTTGCAGTGTCCTCACTGTTCATGTTCATGGTGCGGACTCGAAGACTGGTGCTGTTTTAAGAGGTAATCTGCACTTAATAGATCTTGCTGGTAGTGAAAGAGTGGAGAGATCTGAAGCAACTGGAGATAGGCTTAAAGAGGCACAACATATAAATAAATCACTTTCTGCCCTTGGAGATGTGATATTTGCCTTGGCCCAAAAGAATGCACATGTGCCTTACAGGAATAGTAAACTGACTCAAGTTCTGCAAAGTTCTTTAGGTATTATTTTCAGTTTTATGCATTGCTTCTTTGTAAAATGTTTGACAATGTCAGTTTAGTTATCTGCTTTTACTTTGTTAGTCCTATGTAGTTAACTTAATTTGCTATATTCTAGGCGGTCAAGCAAAGACGCTCATGTTTGTCCAGCTCAATCCAGATGTAGATTCATATTCTGAGACTATAAGTACTTTGAAGTTTGCGGAGAGGGTTTCTGGTGTTGAATTAGGTGCTGCAAAGAGCAACAAAGAGGGAAGGGATGTTAGAGAACTTATGCAACAGGTTGTATGGGTTATACACTTTTTATCCTATGGTATCTGATTTATTTAAATCACAAATCCTTGCAAGACTAAGTTAGGATAATTCTAGAATTTAATTTATATTCATTTAATGTGCAAGTGCTGAAGATAATTCTTGGATCCGAGTCACTGGAATGGTCTCTTTGCAAAAATGCTAGGGAAAGAGTCCCCTTTCCCCTCACTTGTTGGGGAGCACTTCAATATGCTCAATGGTTGAGCTTTTTAACTTTTCAGATATGCATGTGTCGGTGACAATTGGAACCCTTACAACTGCCCCAGAGCTCGAGCATGGACTTTCGAACTGAAAAAATTTGTTTAAAGCTACGGCTCAGTTGCCTGTTCATCAACGTGTGTCTTTTAGCTAGAGTGATCCTTTCATGCTTTGTATCTTCATAGTTCTTGTTCCCATTGCATCTCTTAGCCCTCAAATTCGTATCGCACAAGTTTGTTTTACATGACTAGAGCTTCGTAGTATTGACAGCTGGATGTCACCTGAGGATAAAATTGCTACGAGTTCTAAACTGCTTACATTCAACTTTTATTGTTTAATCCTGATTTCATGGTCTGATTTGGTTCACATTTACTGATTTAAATTCACTTCTTAGGTCACTTCCCTGAAGGATACCATCGGAAAGAAAGATGAAGAGATTGAGCGGTTGCAGCAGTTAAAGTCTAACGTCAATGGCAAGAAGCAAGGTGTGAACTCACATAGGAGCGACTCTTCGTCTCCAAGAAGATATTCAATTGACAGTCCACGTCATAGCCCTAAAACAGCTAGAGGGAAAGGTCCGGGATCCGAGAAAGTGGCTTCAGACTTGGATAATAGTTCTGAGTACAGTGAGAAACGTTCTGAAACGGCTTCTCTGCAGTCATTGGATGATCATAGATATCAAAAGGGATTTTTGCCACATTCAAAGTCCATTGGTGACTTGCCACTTCAAAATGAATTTGTTCCTCAGTCCAATCTCAAGAAAGATCTTAGCCATAATTCTAAAGAAGATATTGATCTCTTGGGGTTTGGAGATGCAGATTCTGATGAAAGGCTAAGTGACATTTCGGATGGTGGACTTTCCATGGGAACCGATACAGATTCTGTAGAATTCGCTCTGTTCCCTGAATCTGCAAAATCATTTGGAACTGCTGCACCAGTTGAAGCTCGTGAACCATCAAAGTTACCTGAAATTGCCAGACCAGTTCATGTGGAAAAACCTACCGTGAAAGCCGAGAATACAGAGAAGTGAGTGATTTGAACATCTACAGTTCTAAGCTGTCTATTAACTGTGTTTAACAAATCACCTAAAAATTAGCTGATTGGCAATATTACTGTTGGTTACCAGGCCACATTTTACATCTAAGCTTCCAAGACCGCCACAAAAATTGGCACCAACAAGATTGTCACGCTTGTCATTGACTACTCCAAGGGCTGCATCAGGTACACATTTAAAACCCTTTCTCAATTTTTTTTGCCTTGTTTCGTTTTCATCTCTACAGGCAGCTATTCTCTTAACTTGGTTAGCATAGCTATTAGCTAGCATCATCTTAGTTTATTGCTACTTGAACTAACTTCATACATGTGGAGTATTGGTTGTTTGACTTAAATCACGAGCTTTAACCGGCTTTGACGGACTTCTCTGTCTCTTCTGGCAGCAGCACCTAGGAAAGCAGCTTCTGGTTGTTCCTCGGCGACCAGACCCTCAAAGCGTTGGCAATAAGAACGGAAGCATTTTGGGTAGTAAAAGCATTGACACTTACTGTATCCTGTAAATTCTAACTTAAGCATTGTCACTTCACTACTAGTAGTGTTTTATTCAACTCCTTGCTTCCATTTGTGCCATATAAATGTTGAACCCATGAAAGGGAAGATTGGAAACTCTTTCATGATGTAAAATGTATATACTCATGGATCATGGCTCTAACCTCGTGCCCATTTCTTTGATTTTATTTATGTTAAATTATGCAACTGTTTCTCCTTATTTGCAAGCAGTGCAACTCTCTAATCACAGATCTCATCCAAATTTAGCTGTGAATTTTACAAGTACTCAATAGTCAAAGGGCTTTGATTAAACTCAACCTACCAATTTTGCATGTCAAAGGGCTCCTATAAGACTTTTCTTCAACTCCAAGAAGACGTCTCATTCTGATATATTACTATCGTCATTATTGGAGTATATACAAGCTGATGAATGAAGAATGATGACTTCTGGAATACTGTTACGTCTTGGATAATGAATTCTCAAGCCATCAACCAAAACTAATTAAATGGTAGATAAAAAGGTTAGCTTTCCTATCAACGAAATCCTCAAGCCATATTTTACGTACCCATATGTTATATTTTTTATACTCAACTGTGCAATCAAGGGTTGATCAGATTCATCTGATTAAGTCGTTATCCTCCAACAAAAAAGTATTAGCATACGTAATGCAATTTTCAGGTCTCTGTTACACTATTCATTCATAATACTGAAAAGAGAAAAGGGTTCCAAGGATTCCGCTAACCGCAACAGTTTGGACATGGATGTTCTAGCAGATATGTTCTTATGCTCCTCTAATAATTCAGCAAGGACCGAGAAAGCTGGATTCATCAACAAGTCGTTGTAGTATAGTGGTGAGTATACCCGCCTGTCACGCGGGTGACCCGGGTTCGATCCCCGGCAACGGCGTTATTTTATAATTTTTTGCAATTTCGGATCTTTGTTTCAACCCTCAAAACCAGTTTCTGTAAGAGTTATATATAAACATTTACAAGCTTAAAAATGGGTATATTATACTTTTACATATTCTATTTTGATTTAACTAAGGTTCTTCCTTATTCATTTCTGCTTTTAATGGATTCCCTCCCACCGCAAAACAATCCAAACACACTGCTTGAAAATGTTGAATAAGTGGAAGAGTAGCACTGAAGCAACCACATGGATCAAATCATAGCAAAAATGATCATGTTGGCAGATTTCATTATATCCCATGAAACACAGACCTTCTTCCCTTCATAGCAACAAAAAAAAAAGTTTTTTTTCCCAAAAAGACAGGTTAGTATGGTGGAAATCATTGAGCATGCACGATATGGGACAAAACGTGCCAAAAACATTATTATTTAGACATGAACATGTCCATTGTTCTGTACTATGTGACAGAAACTTCTGGCATCATCTATATGATTGCTGTTGGATGCAACATTCACTCAACAGTAAGAATTCAACATTATTGAGGTAGAATTGCATGACATTGATAAAATTCCTGTTCATTATTTTGGAATTATCAAAGAGTTGTTGACATTTTTCTTTTCCTTCTTTTTCTTCACTTTGCAGCTTAAAAAAACAGCAGTAAAAAGAGCTTCTTCTGACCACCATTTCCAGTATCCACTTTCCCTTTTAGCCACCTTATACCCAATTCCATTGCTATCAAGTTACAATAATATGGACAGTATGAGTTTCTACTCTACTCTATTCTGATTGTAGAAATTTAAGAACAAATCAACTAACACGTCTAAGGATTTGAGTATATCAACTTTATATGCAGTAAACCTCTCCCTGCAGAACTGATAACTTACTGACATATTCAGGGAAAACCATTCGGCTTAACGTCTATGCTATCTGGTCTTGCTCAAGAGGTCAGACTCTCCCAATATTGTCACTACTGCAGGCAAGGTGCTGTAGTAAGTGATGAATGCTTCTTCCGGTTCTAATCCAACTCCAAGCCTATCTGTGTATCTTGGACAGCGTCGACTTGCAGCGACAAGTAATCTGTTCGAGTTTATACACGAGCAATTGGAGAAAAGGGAGGGTTAAGCACATAAGGCTGTTTGATCTCCTCCATCTTTTTGGACACTTTCTTCTTCTCCTCCTCCTTTGTGACTGCTTCTATTAGGAATTGCACCTCCTCCTCGATGAGGACTTTCAGTGAATTGCAATGTGGCAAATGCTTGCTTCTTTCCTCACCGGCCACATTGGAGGCTTCAGCACCATGTAATATGGCAACACAGATGGAAAATGCTTGTAAAGTTGACAGCTGTGCATGAAAATCAACTGCATATTTTCCTTCTTCAATAACTCTCATAGTCAATGCTGGAATTTTCTGATTTGATCCCTGCATTAACAATCAAAATATGATCAGAGCTAATGAGACACTAATTACTTAGACAATGATGGTCGGAGGCTTATGTACTATGTCAGAGCAGTTAACTAACTAATACAGTGGCAAATAGAAAAGCTTTGATTGCATTTGGACCGCAGCGTAGCTATCTAAGTTCCTCGTGACTCTAGCTAATGTTTTAAGGCTCAAAGTTAGTTGTCAAAATATGGCCATAATAAGAAGCTTACTTGAACAAAAAGCTCCAAAGGTATCTGATTATCCATAAGCAGGTCACCTTCAGCTGAACTGATACCTTGACTTCCAAAAACAGTAAGTGGACAGGCCATATCCCATCCACCGCAGTCACAGCCTCCACCAGATCTCCATCTATTAAGCAGTGAAGAAGGGCCTCGACTTTCATCAATTGGCAAACTGTGATTTCCGGCTGGGATTACAACCTTCAACTTTTCTACACTATCTCCAACTCTTAAGCCTTCTCTCCTTTGCCTGAGTAGATTAGGATGCTCTTTATTACTAGATTTATCTCCTCCTTTGCATTTCAAGCTTTCGTTCTTTGTACATGGGAATTGGATAACAACGGCTGCAATTTCAAGGTCTGTATGTAAAAGTGTGGCTGGCCATGGGTTAGAAGAATCAAAGTTGCCACATTCTGAAGCACGATCTGGTAGTTTGGGTTTCATTGGTTCAGAGCCAGTGTCCAACGTATGAGTTCCGCCAACTGAACCTGGTTCGAGGGAATTTTGCACAGAAACACTTTGTCTTGCATGTGCAATATCATATAACACAAATTCTGTCACCATCGAGTTATTGAAAACCCCATTATCTTTCAGTTCTGAACATAAATAGCATGATACTTGCATCTGTCCCACAACCAACGATTCCTTATTGCCATCAATCAACCCCCACCCGCTGGCGTTGCTCTTCTTTCGGTTGCTAAAGGAGTGAAATGTGTAAACCCAATTAAAAGCGTTATTTGCTTTCCATGTCTTGGCAACAAAGACTTCTTCTGGACAATCCAATGAGAACTCAAAATGTGGCACCCCATGTTTATGTTCCAACTTGAGACAACCATGTAGGTGAACAGGTGAACATACTGCAGCCAGATGATGGTGATCTTTCTTGACAGGCAGAGAACCGACATCTGATTTTCCATGTGCATGAGAGAAATCATGCAATGAAGAGCTCCTAGAGGTTTGCTTCTTTGTATTATCTGACATCTGAGTAGTTTTGACATCATTTGGTTCTGGTATATAACCCAAAGGACTCCTTAGAGACTTGGATTTCATAAATGGATCCAACATTTTTTTGATAGGGCTAAAGCGAGACTTTGAGCTTGCTCCAGAAGAGCGATCGCTTTCTGAAGGAGATGACGAACACATCATTTCTACCTTAACAGAATGCGATTTGTGAAATGTTAAAGCAAAATCTTTTTCCAGAAGATCATTAGCATCATTTGTAGGACCAACAAGCGGCTTACTTCTTAAGGTTGGATTCTCAGCAGAATCACTTCTAACATTTTTAGCAGAATGACTTTCCCTATCAGCTAAACTGGGACAGATTTCAATGAAACCATCTGACGAAAACGGTTCTATGCAAGACCTCCTAGTTGATGAAAGCTTCGAGTTGGAGTTTGCAGACAGTGAAGAATATCGCTCTGGCATGTGATCATCATCCGCACTACATAAAGAATCAACAATACTGGAAGAGAAAGTAGACTCATTATCCCGAGACAGCTCAATTTTTTTCCTTCCTTCATCAATTCCCATTTTCTTCATACTTTTCACCTCTCTAGAGCTTTGATAAATGGAACCTCGCTTCAGCTCGATGTTACCTTCTAGACCAACATGTCTAGAAGGAGTCTTACAGGAGGAACTACGATAACGGCGAAAGCTTATCTCTGTGAAGCCTTCCTTTGCAATCAGTAAGTCATCTTTACGTGGAGGTTTCCTATGTGTTCTTTTCTTCTCAACGTCAGGAAACTTCCTACAAGGAAGAACAGTATTAGGACTCAGATCTGAGGAGCATTTCTTCTCAAAATCCAACTCCATATCTAGCTCCATTGATAGGTCCACAACACTGCAACAAACAAATATCAAAAGAATGAGAAAATCATCAGTCTTAATGAAGCAAGGAAGCAAATATCCCAGTCATCAGCAATAAATGAATCCAGCATCTAGTCAAATCCAAGAATCCTTGAGATATTAAATCTAAATCACCAGAGTAACAAGAAGATTCTGACATAAACTCATTTAGCTGCAAATAGATCATGGAGCTTCAGTTACTACTTTTACTTCTGTGACCGGGGAGCGACCATGATGATAAAAGAAAGAAACTCGATCCATAAACTAATGTCCGAAGGAAGCTTTTCCAGAAAGCAAAAACAAGCAATTTATAGGAAAAGTTGCTTCCTTTGAAGGGTCTAATTCATTTTTGCAATCATTATCTATAACCAAGAAATTTATCAGAAGAATCAGCACAAATCAAAGATGCAGCTTTAGAGCAGATCATTAAATGTAGCTACCTATAAGAACATATCAAACTAGAGTATTCACATTTTGTAACAAAAGAATAAATAAGCCAAACCAGCAATTTACAAAAGAGAGCAAGTCGTCCCTAAGATTCTATCGGAGGAGTATTTTAACTTTACAAATAAGGGTTCTCCTAAAAAGCATCCTCCTCCTCCCCCGCATTGATTCCAGGTTTTGAGATCACAGGAACATCGAAAAAAGAAAAAGACGGCACTTTGATTCTTTAAAACTGAAATCTTTGAACCAGTAAAGAATGCTACGATTTCTATAAATCCCATACAAGAAAAGCAGTAAAAGAGCGATAGTTACAAAGGCTAATAAACAATGATTAGCAACAACTTTAGCTTCACTTACATTCCAAGACTAAAAATGATCATAATTGGAAAAAGAAAAAATGCTTGAGAAAAAATTGGTCATACCCCACCAGATCTCAAACAAGAGTATTCAAGGAGAAACCCAACAAACTGCAAGTGAAAAAGCCATCAAATCTCTTGAGCTGAAAGTCTCTCATTAAGCTATGAATCTAAGAAAATACAAAATAACAAGAACCCATTTCAAGGAAGAGTAAGCAATGAGCCAAAGGGTACTTAGACCATCCCAAAATCAACAAAAACTTAAAAGCAAGCAACTATAAACAATAAATGAAATAAAAAGAAAAAGGAAAACAACAGCAAAGAAGTGGACCTATAGCAGTAAAGCGACATACACACAAAAAGTGAAGTCATAGAAGAGAGAGAGAGAGAGAGAAGAAATGCATGCCTCAGTTATAAAGAGAAAGCAAGTAAGAGCTGCTGCATTCTCAGACATGCAACTGCTGAGCCACTGTTCTTGTCTAAATTAATTTTAAAGAAATAAGCTTTTTTTAATCAGCTTGATTCATGATTATGCAGCCTAAATCTTAGGTTTATGATTTCTTTACTAATGGGTATCTTTTCTTCCATATATATGTATATAAATTCGATCTTTTTCGTGTTTATTTTATATTTATTTCTTTGATTTATATATGAATATATCATCGATATGGATATGAGTTTAACACTTATACCCTTGTTACATAGTGAATGGCAATGTTTAAAACTGAGGGTAATTTTGGAAAACCATTGTTGATTCTTAATATTTGATTAAGGTTGATGTCTGAATCTCAGACAATTAATTATTATTATTCTATTTATTAAATTATTAATAAAGTAAGTTCTTGGAATTGCATATTTTCAGACAAGGCATTGCTTGCATTTAATTTTTTAACTCTTTCCAATAATTAAATTATTATTCATAATATTATAATTTAGCTAATCTTAGATCCCACCCTCTTATCAATTTACCGTAATCTCCTTCGATCCTGCAATGCTCGAACCTTTTAAACCCACAAACAAACACCCTTTTCTTTCTATGCTCTTAATTTCAACAAATTTTTAAAATTAATAATCAATTATTAAAAATATCATTTCACTCGTTAATACGATTTTACGAGTTTCGATATAAAAAAAATATATATATATGATTATACAACAAAATTGTTAAAAGCATTTAATGGAATCAATAAGATCACAACCAGCTTTCAATTAGATGTGGGTGAAAAGATCTAATAAGGTTTTGTGATATGATGGAAAAGTATGGTGGAAGAGGACCAAATTGAAAAAGTTTTATGTGAATTTGGTCCTAAAGTGAATAATAAATAAATATATTTGAACTTCTTTTTCTTTTTTGTTCTTTAATCTCTCTTTTAAAGGGATGACAAAAGCAAAATGTAGCCAACTCTCCTTTGAAGTTATCTACAAACTACAAAATGGAATGTTTTATGATCAATTTTACGTCTCATATGTATAATTATAATAAATATTAAATTAATACATTTTTTATATTTAATGAAATATTATTTATATTCTCATAATATAATGTTATGTAACAAACTAAATTTATATTAAAATTTATTTTATTTTACATTTATTAGTTTGATGCATGAATGCAAACATCAGAACATATTATATATGATAAATATAAAATATTTAATTTTTGAAATTAATTATATTGTAATTTGATATTGTAACTAATGATTTCATTTGAAGGGTGTCCGGACCACGATAATAGGCGTTAAATTATAGCCTCTTTTTTGGTTGCAATAAAGGGTAATTTATTTAAGCATAAATGGGCGAAAATGACCTTTTACCACGGTGTCGGTCAAAGGACAAAACGGTAATTGAATATGCATGTGATTGGTTCGGGCGGGTGGAAACATAACTGTGGCAATTGGTCTCGAATGTAACCCACGGAATCTCTTTGCTTGTATTTATTAATATTCTCTTTGCTCCATTCCATGTTCAAAACTACACCGTATTACGTAACACAATACTGAAATTCATCACATACATTTTTCATTATCAACTAGAAACAATATTATAAATAAATATATTTTATATGATTTAAAGAAAATTCTTTAATTTATTGACTCATTTTTTTAATTATCTCTCATTTATCTATCTTTATTCGATAATAATTATATTCTAGTAAAATAAAATATTTTTTAATGTTATTTAATTGATATGATATCGAGCATGGTAAAAATGAATGATGTTATTCTAATACGATTGAACAGTGAAGTATGGTAATCGAACAAAGGAATAATTTCGGGTGAGGGGGTGTCGAATTGTGGTTGAAAATAGTTAGGGTGATAGGTAATTGTTTTGGTTAGGATTCGAAGATGGTGGGCGACAGCGATTTAACAAAAGAAATGCAAATATTATGAGAAAATAACATTGGAAAATATAATATGGAGAAGGCACATGGTTGTCATATGGTGCTTAATGAATGCAAGTTCCACTCCCAATGATCATAATGAAATCAAGCACTTTGCATATCATTTCACATGTATGTTTGATACATAGTTTCACGGGACAATTATTAATAGGACCCATGCATGCATGCATGCATGTACATATATGTACATATACACACGGAAACGTAAGTTAAAGTCAATAGAAGAGTGATCACGTACATAAATAAGGTAGAAAAATAATTAAAATGAAAAAGTAAAATAGAGTCAAAATGAAAGGAAAGGGGTTACCAGCATAACATGAATTCTTCGCATTAATATATTAATGGATGAAGTTAAAGATAGAGTGTACTTCTTTTGAACCTCTTTGTATTTAAATTTGTGATTATAATTTTTTTTAAGTTATAGTCGATGGATTATCAATTATTTGAATGAGGAATGAGGGACAGTGTAAAGGGTAGAGATTTTCCCACAAATAATAGAATAAAAATTTTATATTTTTATTTAATTTATGTATATTTTAAATGTAATGATTCAAACACTTTGATATCTTCTTTTCTCATATATAGTTACGCTCTTAATACTTTTTAGAGATGTTTAAAGACTAGACATGCGTTAGGGATGTTTTCTATCCAATTATATCAAATACTTTAAAATTATCATTAATTTATTATATAATAAATATTTTATCTTCAAAATAAAATTTTATTTATTATTAGTAATAAATTAATTATCATAATTTTTTTAATTTATATGAATTAAAATTTGAATTTTACATATTGATCAGAAAAAATAAATTAATTAAAAAATTCACGTATTTGAAATATTTAAAAACATTATATTTTAAAAGTTTATTAAAAGGATAAATAAATCGAGGCCTTGAACCTCCTTATACTTAGCTCAAGCTTAACTCCATGCCTTTTTCTGTCGCATTGAAGCCCTTCCCATGAAACGGACCAGCAAAGATTTAGGGCCACGTGTAGCCCACAGACTCAGCTAGGTGTCCATGAAGTTCTCAATGTCAGAGAATATTTGGATAACTGGACTAAACTTTAGTATTTTACGAGCTAAAATGCACGTCAACATATATTAATATAAATAAAAAATATACATTTATTATAAAAGATAAAATTAAAAATTTATTATTTTACTTAAATTTAAAAAAATAAAAATAAAAATCAATTAATATCACTTATTTTAATATAACAATAATAATAATGAATTATAATTATTTATATTATATATAAAAAATAATAATGAAAAATAATTTAATTTAATTTAATATCAAGTATATATTAATAACTAACATTAAATATTTATATAATAAATTTTATTACATTTGATAACCTATTATTTAATTACCTTCAATCATTTATTTATATTGTTATGAATATAGAGTGTAATGAAATTTGATAATAATAATAATTCTTATTAATATTAAATTATTAATAATTTATTATTCTATGTTAAATAAATTTAATTGTAAATATTAATAAATAAATTAAAATTTAATTGCTCTTTATTATAATAATTTTCTTACCTTATTTTGATATAATAATAATAATGAATTTATAAGTATTTATACAATTATGATTATAACTAATAATAATAATAATAAATTATTTATAATAATTATTATTACATTTCAAATATTATAATTATTTGTAATAGTATTATTATTTATAAGTATTATTTATATTAATAATTATTTTTTTTAATAATTATTATTTGTATGAATATTTATTATTATTATTATTATTATATATAATTTATTATTATTATTATTATTATTATTATTAATTGTAATAATAAGTATTATTATTTATAAGTGTTATTTATCATAATATTTATTTTTTGTAATAATTATTATTTATCTGGATAGTTATTATTATTATTATTATTATTATTATTATTATTATTATTATTATTATTATTATTATTATATAATTTATTATGGAGAGGGAGAGGGATGACCTGGGACTGGGAGGGGGAGGGATGAAGTGGAGGGAGAGGGGGAGGGGAAGGGGAGAGTCGGGAGAAGGGTAAAATGGTAGTTTTATTGTTTTATTCAAAGGTAAAACTGCTTTTGGCTACGCTGATTCCAAATTCTCTTATTTTACTTAAATTTTAAAAAATAAAAATAAATTAAAAAATAAAAATAAAAATCAATTAGTATGATTTATTTTGATATAATAATATAATAATAATAATGAATTTATAAGTATTTATATTATATATAAAACTATCAATAAAAAATAATTTAATTTAATTCAATTTAATATCAAATGTATATTAATAACTAACATTAAATATTTATATAATAAATTTTATTACATTTGCTACCCTATTATCTAATTATCTTTTTCCATTTACTTATATTATCTAATTATCTTTTTTCATTTATTTATATTGTTATGAATATAAAATCTAATGAAATTTGATAATAATAATAATTATTATCAATATTGAATTATTAGTAATTTATTATTTTATGTTAAATAAATTCAATTGTAAATATTAATAAATAAATTAAAATTTAATTATTCTAGATTATAATAATTTTCTTACATTATTTTGATATAATAATAATAATAATAATGAATTTACAAGTATTCATATTATATATAAAATATTAATTAAAAATAATTGAATAATAAGTATTCATATGAATAATAATTAAAAATAATAACACTTATCATTACAACTAATAATAATAATAACATTATTATTATTACATTTCAAATAGTAATAATAATAATAATAGTAATAGTAATAATAATAATATTATTATTATTACATTTCAAATATTATTATTATTTGTAATAGTATTATTATTTATAAGTATTATTTATATTAATATTTATTTTTTATAATATTTATTATTTGTCTAAATATTTATTATTATTATTATTAATTGTAATAATAAGTTTATAATTATTAATATTAATATTAATATTATAAGTATTAATATTTTATATTATTATTATTATTTTATAACTTATAATTATTAATATATTTAATTATAATAATTATTATTATTTTAGAGGAGGGGAAGGGGCAAGGGTAGGGATTACGTGGAAAGAGGAAAGAGGAAAGAGGAAAGAGGAAAGGGTGAAATCGGAATTTTACTGTTTGATTCATATTTTTGAAAGATCAAACTAGAAATTAATTTGGAATTCTACTTTGGTATATATATATAATAGCAATATCGATCATTTTCATAATTTTTGCAAATTAATATAAATAAGAGTAAATTTATAATCAATTTTTTATAAATTAAAATAAAATTATATTAAATATTAAAAATATTATTTTTACAAATATTTTCAAAAAAATATTATTTTTAATTTCATTTATGTTTGTTTTTCTATTTTTTTGTTTTAATGACAACTAATTGAACTTAAAATCAATATTTGTTAACTTGATAAATTAAATTATGTTTTCCCAGTTTGCTTTGTTTGGGAGTGTTGTATAAGCCCTCTAGATTCTGCTGGTTAAAATTTAATTTAATCATAGTTGTATAAATTTATTATTTATAATGATAAATTATTAGATATGAAATAATAATAATAATAATAATAAATCAATGGAATTATTTGTAAGATATTTTCACATTATATTATTGGGCCTACATAACAATTATATATTTTATTTATAAATTTTTAAGGATATGATGTATATTTATTTATTTTTGAATAATAATTCATAAATTAGATTTTAATATTATTAATAAAAATAATAATATATTGGGGATGGCATTTTGGTGAGGTTAAATCCAAAAGAAGCAGGAATTTGCGGAGATTGATCGGTTAGAATCTTATAATGAAGACAACAATTTTGCATTTCAAATTCCATCATCAATGCCATTTTTTCTCTCTTTTTTGTTGTTGTTGTTGTCTGTGGACTTTTCCCCTCCCCCTCTTTCCGTCTCGTATTGCTTTGCTCTCTATTGCCCATTACTCTCATTTTTATTTTATTTTCCAATAATCGTTTCATCCCATAATTTCGACCCTTAAATAAGGTTATATATATATATATATATATATATATTAAGATAAGGATTTAAAAAGATTGTGAAAACAGAGAAAGATAGCA
This sequence comes from Dalechampia spathulata, assembly GCA_948192965.1. Classification (NCBI taxonomy): domain Eukaryota; kingdom Viridiplantae; phylum Streptophyta; class Magnoliopsida; order Malpighiales; family Euphorbiaceae; genus Dalechampia; species Dalechampia spathulata. The sequence continues at coordinate 18,670 of CANYBF011364014.1, read as the reverse complement.
GAACCAAATGAGCCTGGCTTGAATTCCTTCCGAAAATCCTCGTACGTCGATTTTCTGTTAAAACGAGATTTAAGAATGACAACTTCGGGCAAGTGTTGGGAAAAATGGGCATTGACCTAACAAAAAATACCACCTTTTTATAAAATTAATGCTAATTAAGCATGATTATGATTCCATAGCTAAAATAAAGACAACCTCATCTTGCAGTGGATTTGATTAGAGCTCCTGCAATTGGGCTAATTTTCTTAATCATTAGGTCTTAATATTTGTTTAATTGTCATGAAGATGGATTGTTGGATTTCAATGCTAGATTACCAAAAAAGGGTAGGTGCAAAATCAATACTTGTAATCTAGGTTTATACTGATTTCATGACTAGTAAAATTGAATCAATGAATATATAATATTTTTATTAATTTAATCAATGTACGATAATATAAATATGAAAATTCAATGTATATAAATACATATAAATTTATTTTCAAAATCATAAATTTTCATTTATCATATCTCTTTAATTACAATATTATATTTGCACAAGCCAATAATTATAAAAGGTTAGAATGGTGAGACATGAACGTTTGGTTAATTTGAGACAAGGCCATGAATGAAAAAAAAAAAGGTCTTATTTTCTTATCAATATCAATAAGATGATGGGATTTGATTTATTTCTTATTTTAATTTTTATAATTAATTTATTAATATTAATATTGGGTGTAATAATGTAGACACATCATATATGGGCTTGGCATCCATAATGACACCACCCTCATGTACCATGTTCTTGTGGCTTTTGCTAAATTCCCAATAATTTCCCCTCCACAATGTAAAAATCAACCAAATCATTTCACACCAAATTGTTTGAAACTTTGCTTAATCAATCTTGCTACCCAAAAAGTAGAGTTGACATTGATATTCCCTCTTTTCCCTTTCTTTTTATTATTTAATTAAATCAATTATTATAATAAAAAACTATTTCTTTCAATAATAATTAGTTATTTTATTAGCGTTCATTAATTTTTAGTGGCTTGAATATTGGTTTAAAATGAAAAATATTTGATAATGATAATATTTAAATTAGTCATTGAATGATAAATTTTTAAAATAAATAAAAAATATTAATATTTAACATCTATCCATAAATCTTTAATTATGTGTATAATTTAAATAATATTATATATTTTTGTTTCCATTGCTTTTAACTCAAAAGTTAATTTCATGAATTTGCTTTCAGTGATGAGAATGGGAATGGCTGAAGAGAATGAGGAGAAACCTAAAATTAAAATCGATGAGAAAGGTGATGTCGGTGGAAATTGGGAACAGAATAGGAAAGGGATAAAAGGGGAAGAACATGGTAATATGGCAAAATGGCCATGGTAATAATATTAATATTTTTACATTATTTATAATTTTTGGGTATTTGAATTGAATTCTTGATACCCTTTATTCTAATCCAAATCTTGAAAAGCACAGCTGTTTTCTTTTCTTTGCTTTCCTTCCTTTTGGGTTCTTTCTTTTTTCTTGTGTTTTTTCAGAAACTGATCCCATATTCATATCTCTGAAAAAAGACCCAATTTTTGATGAACACACTTTCCATTATTACCAAGACCCAACAAAAACAAGAACCCAATCTACTTAAATTAACTAAAAAATGAAGCTTTTTCATTAGCTTCGCTTTCCATTCAGGTTCTTTAGCTCTGTCACTTTCCCTTCAATTATTTTACTTGGTTTCATGTTTTTCTAGTTATAGCTTCTGGTTCTTTGATTAATTGATTTGAAATTTATTACTTGAGTTGGCGGCTGAGAGCTTGCTGGAAATTTGACTTGACTTAGGTTGCGTTGCTCTGACTAGAAGGGAACTGCTGAAAAAAAGATGTATTTGTTCTTGGTCTTGTGAAGTTTCTGTCTTTAGATTCATAGAGGGAATGGGGAATTTTTATAATTGACTAATTAGCGGTGTGGCTGTTTTAAGAATTAGTTGATTTGGGGCTTTGTTATTTATTTAGAGGGCAGTGATGTGATGTGACTCATTAGATTCTTATTCCTTCAATTGCTTGTTTCTGTATTTTTATGTTGTTCTAGAAGAAATGTTTGATTCCATTTGTATTTGTTTTTCTTTTTTCCACTTCTCAGGTCAGTTGGGTTTGTTTCAAAGAGCATTCTAGGACGAAGATTTTATGTATTGATATATTGCACAGTGCTGAAATTGTTGAAAGGCTTATCATCGAACTGGGGGAAGATTAGTTTGTGAACCTGGAGGAAGTTGTTGAGCTGGAGAGTATTTTGTGGATCGGGGATTGATTGGAGTAGTATCTAATTTCAAATCTTGCTTTTGGGATGGGCTGCGAGTGTTCAAAGCTCTCTGCCTGTTGTTGGAGTTCTGAGATTGAAGGGTCTGTTCCTGAGGGTCAAAATGAAGGTGAGTTAGAATTTGTGGTTTGTGATTTCTTTATGTTTAATTGTATTGTCTTGATCTTTTGACTTGGTTATTCTTCGTAGAAATTGAGGAGAAGAATGAAGTTGATGATTTGCCTGCATTCCGTGAGTTCACCATCGAGACACTTAAGATGGCAACATCTGGGTTTGCTGTGGAAAACATAGTGTCGGAGCATGGGGAAAAGGCACCCAATGTGGTGTATAAGGGTAAGCTTGAGAATCAAAGAAGGATTGCTGTAAAACGATTTAATAGATCCGCTTGGCCTGATGCTAGGCAGTTTTTGGTAAGTATAAAATACGTGTTCAACTCTGAAATTTCATGTTTTTTTGAAGCTATATTTGCATTAGTATATTGTATGCAGTGGGAGATAATAGGTTATTTTCGAGTTAATGCTTATTTGATTTATAGATTTTACTTTGTCCCCGTCTCTGACATTCCATTTTCATAACCTCAGGAAGAAGCAAGATCTGTTGGTGAGCTCCGAAACCATAGGCTAGCAAATTTACTTGGCTGTTGCTGTGAAGGGGATGAGAGGCTTCTTGTTACAGAATTTATGCCCAATGATACATTAGCAAAACATTTATTTCATTGTAAGTTTTTTTTGGTGCTTTTAGTTTGCTTTAGCATGTTCTGCAGTGCTAGCAATTACCCATCATTGATGGCAGTAACATGAAGTCTTGCATTTTCAGATGTAATATATTTGTTCTAGCTTCATAGTTTACCTAATCATTTGCTTCCCTTCTCATATGAACTTGTCCATTGTTAAAGACAAATATTTTACGACTTGCTTGCTTCATATTGGTTTTATTATCAGGCCTTGCAATGCGGCTAGTATTTTAGATGTGCTGAGATTTATCTGGTACATCTATCTTTTACATTCTTTCTTCAACTCTTGCAACTCAGTGTTTTCTGTTGTCTTCTTTAGGGGAAAAACAACCAATGAAATGGGCAATGCGACTTAGGGTGGCTTTACATCTTGCCCAAGCTCTAGAATATTGTACTAGCAAAGGGCGAGCCTTGTATCATGATCTGAATGCTTATAGAATTGTTTTTGATGATGTAAGTAAGCATTTTCATTTAATACATTGTGATTATCCTATACGTTTTACTTGGAGAATTTATTTACCACACCATTAATAAATGTTTTCATCCTTAGGAGGGGAACCCTCGACTTTCTTGCTTTGGTCTAATGAAAAACAGCAGAGATGGAAAAAGTTACAGCACGAACCTGGCATTCACTCCTCCTGAGTATCTGAGGACAGGTATCCAAATAAATATTTCTATGTATGCCGACTTGCATGTGTTGTGGTTCATTGTTATTGTAGGGTGCCTGAAATTGTGCTGGCGCTTGTTGGTTTCAGGGTTTAGAGGCATCACATTTGCCATTGAAATTGCAAATGTGACCTGCTTTTTCAACAAGAAGCATTTGCATATCACTAGTATTACTTTTGACCTTTTAATTTCAAGTACTTTTTTTTCATCTATTTTGCAGGAAGAGTAACCCCAGAAAGTGTAATGTATAGCTTTGGCACCCTTCTACTTGACCTTCTCAGCGGAAAGCATATTCCTCCCAGCCATGTAAGTTTTCTTGACAGTTATCACAACAATTTTAAAGCATCTGTTAACTGGTTTTTGATAGATTTATTCAGTAGCTATTTTGCTTTCTGGTATCCTATCTTTATTTTTTTTAATAATTTGAATACCCTGATGCTCCAACAAGGGTGAATACTTAACTTTAGTACAAGGTGATTTTCAATTTGTAAATACGTTGCAGAAAAATGTTGGTGAGAGTTATGCATAGCCTATGTTCAGAGTGAGAGGGAAATCAGGGCACTAATAGCAATTCTTCACTTTCTAGATGGCTTATAGAGGGAGATGCTGAAAATTAATCCTCCATATTTGTTGCATTCTCAATCTTTGATCTCCCTTAATGAGCACTTTCGCTGCCAATATTTTGATATATTTTGGTTCTCTTCCCTGTGTCTGCTTCACTATAGAGTTGTAGGAAACGGATAACATTCATGAAATGGAATCTAGAAAATCTTCCAGGAAAAGGAATTATTAGAAAGAGATAATACCTTGTCTGATTAACAGAAATATTCTTTTTGTGCTTTCTCCTAGTTGCTGATGCTTATGAAGTTTGATGTGTATATAAGTAACTACCATCTGGCTGCTTACTGCTTTATACTATTAGTTCTTAGTCTGATATTAGATATTCTTACTACGGGCACTTCCATTTTTTCTTTTTAAATGTACATGGTGTGGTCTTGTGGGTGTTTCTGATGCATAGACAAACTTTTATTACATTTATATTTTGCTCGTTTTTAGATATGCAAAGATTTTATAGGCGACTTCTTGGAATTGAAGTAAATTGTAGTAATGAGATGGAACAAAAGGGTGACATTTTATTAAAAAAGAACATGATTTGTGCTTGGAAAACATAAAAGGGTGTATCTGATCTGAATTGATATCTAATATTGAGTTGTATTCCTTTTATTTTAGGCACTGGACTTAATAAGGGACAGGAACATTCAGATGCTGACGGATTCGTGCTTGGAAGGCCAATTTACAAATGATGATGGGACTGAGTTGGTGAGATTAGCCTCTCGGTGTTTACAGTATGAGCCTCGTGAGAGGCCAAATCCAAAGTCATTAGTTGCTGCTTTGATTCCTCTTCAGAAGGATACCGAGGTTTACTATCTATTTATTGTCAAAGTTGCTGGCACATTATCTTGCTAATGCTTTTGCACTTCTTGAATCCATCACACATCTTGAGAAACTAATTTGCATCTTCAGGTCATCATAGAGCATTCAAGGATTTAATAATTGTAATCCACCTCTGGAAATGAGATTAACTACTTCGTTTTGCAGGTTCCTTCTCATGAATTAATGGGTATACCAGATGATGCTGCTGCCTTACCTTTGTCACCACTTGGTGAGGCTGCCTTAAGATCGGATTTAACTGCCATACATGAGATCTTAGAAAAGCTTGGATATAAAGATGACGAGGGTGCAGCTACCGAGGTTTGTTTCTGATGTATCAAATGGTTGAAGTTGAGATGGTCATATAGGATTTGCATGTCTGGATATTTTTGCAATAGGTTATAGCTAGATAGATGTCAGTACTCATCATTCTGTCATTGTATTAGAGATTTGGGCTATAATGCCAGACTAATTGAGTCCTTACTGCTGTTTCTCCCAACTTGCAGCTATCGTTCCAGATGTGGACCAATCAGATGCAGGAAACACTAAATTCAAAGAAAAAGGGCGATATTGCTTTCCGACATAAAGATGTTAGAGCTACCATCGATTGTTACTCTCAGGTTGGAACTTCTGCTTATTTATTTCATGACTTTCTTCCTTGGATTAGATGACAGCGATTGATTAACTTTTCTAGATTCAAATATATAGGCATTCACATACTTCGTGTGAAAATTTTTAAAGCGAGCCGAAAATTTATAAAATTTGCAGTTCATCAATGTTGGTACCATGGTTTCTCCAACTGTTTATGCACGCAGAAGTCTGTGTTATCTTATGAACGAAATGCCACAAGAAGCGCTTGGCGATGCATTGCAAGCCCAAGCAATATCCCCTGTTTGGCACATTGCATCTTACTTGCAAGCAGCAGCTCTGTTTGCATCGGGAAAAGAGAGCGAGGCCCAGGCAGCTCTGAAAGAGGGAACGATCCTCGAAAACAAGAAGCCAACAAATGCTTGATGATAGAAATTGACAATCTGTAAAATAAAAGCTCTATTCATGTTGTGATTTTCACTGAGATGACCACCAAGGGAAAAATATAAGCTTTCTTTGTCAGGCAGGTGACTCAAGTTTTTAAAGGCTCAGAGCAAACCATGGACTTGCTGGACTGTAATCTTGGAAGGATTCTTTCAGGAACATTATAGGATGAGTTGGTTCTCTGGTCAAATTCCAGGGAATTTGCCATATCAGAACACTTAGATGCACCCTTGTATTTGTTTGCCTGCCGTTTCCAAATACACCAATCCAGGAAAATGACTAGGATAAAGTCATGGAGTAGATTACACGTTTGTAGAGGGATTCATCTGCTGTTATAAGAGTTGCATTCAGACAATTAAAGGTATCTTTGGAAATCCTTGTAATTTATGTACAGTGTTATTTGTTGTGGTTGGTGCAATCGGATTTTTCTAATTGTATGCTGTTACCAAGCTTTTGATGAGCTTGTCATAATTGCTTTCTTCTGTGAGTTTGCTAAATTTCATACCTGGCTGTATTTTCCTGTGAATATCAACGGCAGCATTGCGGCACTGTAAGCAAAACCTTGTTCTGAAATTAACGCAGGAAGGATTACAAATACAGAACTTGTTCAACACAAAAAATAATTGCCAAATATAAACAATCATACACTCGCAAAATTCAAACCTGAGGCCTAACCATTATGAACATGACCTCCTTATTTACCATCATCAGACATCAAACAATCAACATAAAAATGCCAACCCCATCCCAGAAGAATCCCATCTCCTAAAGAACATTTCAGATTCAGTTGTCATCAGCTTCTTCCTCTTCATCTGCTTCGTATTCCGCTGCAACGTCTTGATACTGTTGATATTCGGATACCAAATCATTCATATTACTTTCTGCTTCTGTGAATTCCATCTCATCCATTCCTTCTCCAGTATACCAGTGCAAGAATGCCTTTCTCCTGAACATTACAGTGAACTGTTCCGAGACACGTCTAAACATTTCTTGTATGGAAGTGGAATTTCCCATGAATGTTGATGACATTGATAACCCTGTTGGGGGAATGTCGCACACACTTGACTTGACGTTGTTCGGGATCCACTCCACAAAATAAGAGGAGTTCTTATTTTGTACATTTATCATTTGTTCATCGACTTCTTTAGTACTCATTTTGCCTCGAAACATCGCCGAGGCAGTCAAATACCTTCCATGCCGTGGATCAGCAGCACACATCATGTTTTTAGCATCCCACATCTGCTGTGTTAGCTCAGGGATTGTCAAGGCTCGATACTGCTGCGAGCCGCGAGAGGTCAAGGGTGCAAATCCTACCATAAAGAAGTGGAGACGTGGGAAAGGAATCAAATTTACGGCTAGTTTTCGAAGATCGGAGTTGAGTTGACCAGGGAACCGAAGGCAACATGTTACTCCACTCATTGTTGTTGAGATCAAATGATTGAGATCACCGACTGTAACATGTTCAGGCATGTTAATACATCATGTGAAGAAATTCATGTTAACAAGGAAAACTCGAGAAAATACTCACAACTAGGATTGGTGAGCTTGAGAGTTCGGAAGCAGATATCGTAGAGTGCTTCGTTGTCGAGAACCATACACTCGTCAGCATTTTCAACTAATTGGTGAACGGACAAGGTCGCGTTGTAGGGCTCAACCACGGTATCAGAAACCTTAGGAGAAGGAAAAACAGAGAAAGTTAACATCATCCTGTCAGGATACTCTTCCCTGATCTTTGATATTAGCAGAGTTCCCATTCCTGAGCCAGTTCCACCTCCCAGTGAGTGACAGATTTGGAAGCCTAATCGTATATCAGAATCACCAACCATTGATCAGTCAGTCAAACTTTAAAAACCTGAAATTGGAAAGGATAGAGAAATGAAAAGACAATGATGGTATAATGATATTAACCTTGTAAGCAATCACAATTCTCAGCTTCCTTACGAACGACATCAAGAACAGAATCAATCAGTTCTGCTCCTTCAGTGTAATGCCCTTTAGCCCAGTTATTACCAGCTCCATTTTGGCCAAAAACAAAATTGTCAGGCCTGAAGATCTTACCATAAGGACCAGTTCTTAAGCTGTCCATGGTACCTGGTTCCAGGTCCATCAACACAGCTCTGGGCACATACCTTCCTCCACTTGCTTCATTATAGTAAACATTAACCCTCTCAAGCTGAACATGAGAGTTACCGACATAGTTTCCTGATGGATCAATTCCATGTTCATCACAAACAACTTCCCAAAACTTGCCACCGATCTGATTACCACATTGACCAGCTTGGACATGGAGAATTTCTCTCATTTTCGTGTTTCTGGCAAGGCTAAATGGTAGAGAGAGGCAAGGAAGATGAAGAATGAGATGGGCGCAGTGACCCTTTTTGCAGAAGGGTTTATAAGAGAGATTAGAAGCAAAGATAGTGACATTGATATTTACAACAATTTTTATTAATTTTGTAGATGAAAGATGTGGTAATTCTGTGGAATAATATCATGTGTCTTTGTTAGTAGGAGGCAATGTCAATCTCCAACAAGAGCTAGTGAGCTGGAAATGCAAAATGACAACAAGTTGCATTGCAGCTTCTCTGGCCTTATTCAACCCAAAACTACCAACCAAACCTCACAGGATGCCTTCCCATCTGTCAATTTCCTTTCCTTTATTTTTGATATCTCATTATTCTTATCGAAATGAAATTAACAAGTTACGTTCGAGTTGGGTAGATCTTTCCCGTAAAATAACATTTTTCCCAAGTGTGACATACCTATCCAAGTAAAAGAGGGTTCTTTGGTCAATGTTTTAAGATGGGATTATTATGATATGGAGACCAGATTAGGTGCATAATTAGTGATAGAAAACCTAATTAAGGTTGGAACAGAGAAGAGGAGGGTGGCAGAAAAGCTTCAATTATTGGTTCGGTCTGTCTCTTCTTAATTAAGTATTAATTAATTTAGGCCCCTCAGTCCCAGCCCCAGCACAATGACTTGTTGGCTACTTGATGTCAGAATCGTACGTTGAACCATTCCCACCATTGATCTGTTTTAACCCATAATCTAATCCACAAAAAAGTATATATTTTTCAAAATAATATTTCGATATGAACCCATACATGGAATAATGAAAATTTAAATATGAATTTATAGATTTTTCATATTATCAGACCATAAAATTATTATAGTAAATATACTTTTTCATCTCAAAAATTTCGATAATTTATAAAATTATTAGTCTCAAGATAGAGATACTTAGCACAATTATTTTGAAGATGGAACTTTGCTTTCAAGTGTGATTCAAGATCTAGTATATTGTAAGGCAATAAAATGGGACTAGCTCTCTGATAAATGACCAGATGGGGTGTCAAGATGTTCCCTCCACAGCAATCATATACACTATAATTCCAGCCATATGAATGTAATTTCTTAATTTATCCAATCTCCTTCAATACTATCCCACAATTCCATCCCCTTCATTGGCAAGTACACAAGGAAAAATACAAGATACAAACATTACCAGGTTAGCAAAATTATCAAGTGTTGAAGAAATATGCATCTCGCAATCTTATCAATCAGCTCTCAGAGGTGGGAATCCTCACCACATGACACAACTTGGCAGCCCACATGCTCAGCATGACATAAAATACTAATTTGAAAAAAAAAAATTTAATTTTCAAATAATACATCCGAAAAAATCATGTTTCAATCACGAAATCATATCCACATGGAAATTTTTTCTAACTCATACACATTGATCGGGTATTAAAAAGTCAACTTTTGATACATAATGAGCAATGATATTACCCTCTAAAACTATAACAATCCTATTAAAGTATAAATAAATCTTTTTATATTATATATATTTTTTTATTTTATATCATATATCGAATCATAACAACATAATTTAAATTTTTAAGGAAAATCATCATTAATTAAATTAATGGTAGTGAATTAAAACCATGATAATAGCCTGAAACAAAATGATAAAATGATAAAATAAAATGATATTATGAGAACATTCATGGCATCAGCATAACAATATGAAAGAAAGGAATTCCTTTTATATGTTTACACGTCAGCGCATTAGCATCAATCAGCTTGCCCTTGTCCTTAAGTTTGGTAGAATGATCATCTTCCAGTTCTTCTGTGCTACTTGATTCCTAAGATATTTCTTTTCGCCGCCTTGTTGAACTTATTATGTATTTGTTCTTTTACGCACTTCATTTATTCATAAGAACCATAAGTGTTGGAGCTTCTGTCATATGGAGGTATGCTAGAATCTGTTGTGCCATGAGAGTTTTCTTCTGATTAGGATGCTAGGTTGAAACATAGAACAAAAGGAGAAGTGTTCATTTTGGCAAACCAAAAGAGAGAGATTAGATCAGGCTACCATCTGTTTTGGCTTGTCATACCAGGTTAAGAATAAAACTCATTTTCAGTTCTGTCTGTTTGTGCATGTTTTTCATGCCTTATCAATCCCATTTCTCTCCAAGACAATCATGCTTTCCCTTAAAGCACACTTCAAGCAAGCATCTCCAACCCATTAATAGGATATTGAATACACATACCATCTGCATAGAGAATAATTCCCAAGTCCAGTTCAAGACAAATTTTATAATAAAATTAATATGGATTCTTATTCCTTACGTTTCATGGTTTTTCTCGACTTCCCAACCATTCTTACTAGATAAAAGATTGCTGGTTCCTTCTGTTGATCGGTTTAAATTGGAGGCCAATCATTGCCAGAATAAAAACAATAAAACAGAAACTTCCAAAGCGGAAAGCTTGGAAATAACCTGAATAAACGAGAGAACGGATCATGGAAAGACAATTATATATAAATATATGGTACAGAGAATACATACATGGTAATATTAAGGCTGTCCAATGCAGACAGCCTTCCTACTTCTTTTTTTTCCTTTTCTTTGTTTTTTTCTTTCCTTTCTGTCTTCCTGTTTTTGTCTCCTTAGCCTTTCTTCCCCCTTTACACAAGGGTTCTAACGGTTTGCAAGGATTGTTATAAGACATGATATAAATTTGTCGTCACAAGAATTCTATCAAGCCCAACGCTAACTGTACAATTCATTGGGGTCACCAGAAAATATCATCAACTCCAACTGCTGTTGATGGATCCTCTTCCTCCTCCAGCTCTAGCTCCATCTCCGGCTCAAGAGACCCGAATTCTGGTGATTCAATATCAGCAAGGTTCTTCAGATCAACAATTGAGAGCTCATCTAGGTGCCTTACCACCAAATCTGCCGCACTGAGCTCGTATACAGGATGCTTGCTAGCAACAGCTACGCATTTCATCCGGACATCATGAGCAGCCTCGACCGTCTGATTTGAGTTTCCAAAAACTATACAACGCTCTGGAATAAACTTTAGAAGCTGTGATGCATAAATAAACATCTCTGGATCGGGCTTTCCCCTGTGGACATCTTCTGCTGCTACAATAGCACTGAAATACCCTTCAATCCCGATGCTTCCAATTGCATTCTCGAGAGTCTTCCTTGGCCGTGTAGATATCAATGCCATTGGTATCTTGTAATGCATCAAAACATTCACAAACTCTTTCGAGCCAGACCGTAGTCTATATATTCCACCTTGTAAAGCTTGGTATATTTCCTCCTTCCTGGCAGCCATTCTTCGCAATTCTACTGGGTCTCTTGACCAACACAGAACTTCAGACATCGCTTGCTCATTCTTCATCCCTTCTATTCGTTTTAAAAGGAAAGCTGGTGGAGGCGATTTTCCCTCTTCTTGGGAAAGAGCAAGCCAGGCCTGCTTCTCAAGATCAGGATTATCCTCAATTATCACACCCTCCCATTCAAATATGACGCCTAACCAACCACAACCCATCCTTTCTTGTCGAAGCAAAGGATTATGCAATGACGGATTATCTGCTCCATTTTCAGGCGGCCACAAACCTGGTTTTCGATCTACACCAGCATCAGCCTGATAATCCCAAGTTCGTAGTATTCTCTCTTCCTCCTCTCTGAATGAATAGGTCTCTTTAGTTAGTTCCATCGCAAGAGCCTTAATTGATGTGTTGACTGACTGATCAACTTTCAATCTCAACAATTTAGGAGATAAAGACGCAATCTTTCTGCCTGTAAATTCTGATCCTAATACGTGACAATTAGTCAAAAATTTCTTTTTGCACACAGCATGCTTAACAGAATAACCCCCACACAAAGGTCTGTATCCGACGAGAGATGTTGCTGCAATTGAATCCGCCATAATTTTCAAGCAATTAAACTTGAAGAAACCCAACACCACCAGCCCCTTTTACTTCTTGTAAACTATAACACAATTATAATTCGACTTTTTCTTAATTAAATCTCCAATAAGCACTACCTAACAAACAATAACATGATAATTATAGGGAAACAAACAAGAAGAATTCCCTTTCAAGACAAACTAGGCATAACCAATAACCCCAACAATCTAAAACCCTCTAATAAGTAAAATAAACTACTAAATAACCCCGAAAAAAACCAAACCAAGAAGTTTAAATATTATATCAAACAAAATTCACCAAACAAAACACCAAATTTACAGCACGGACTATAGATAGAACACATAAAAATAGGAACTTTCGTATCTAATATTACTCGATCTAAGAGTGGATGAAATTCGGACAAAGAGAAAAAGGCAAAGAGGAACCTGAGTATTCGAGAGAATGACAGAAAAGGTAGAAAACTAGATTCTTCTTTGGGTAGAAAGGAGGATATCTTGAATCTCTGTCTCTGATTTCAGATTGTTCAAGAAAGGGGAACGTGTGATTTTTGTATTTCTGTTTTTGTGGTTTATAATAACAGAGGCCTCCCAGGCTCTAACTAACAGTTCACCGGCTATTCCAGTGAAAATCACCGATCAACTGCACACGTGCCGGTTATCAGTACCAAACTCACCGTTGCCGATTAGCCTCAAACTGAAAAAGGTCAACTTAAATAATTTTTTAATTTAATTAAAATATTTAATATAAGGAAATGACAAATTAGTCCTTAATCCAATACGTGTGTAACCTGTAATAACACCCACATTGGCAATTTAATATAAGATAAACGAGTAAATTTACGTTGTTTATATCGAAAATGAAGGAAGAAATCTTGAGATAGGAGGAGATCCGGCGGTGAATCCGAAATCAGTGAAGATCCGGATAAGGTCTAATCATTGGATTAGTTTGTTAAGTGTTTTCAACGTGGACAAACATTTTATTATGTAATAATTTATTCAAATGGATAATATAATAATTATATCATATGAAATCACGTTTGTTAATTCTACCATGTTAACGTATCACCCAAGAAACGTATTTGCTTCTCCACGCTTGTCCAATTATATTGTTATATTATGTTATCGTTATAATATTTTATATAAATTTAGTTTAATATATAATATTTTAATATTATGATATATATTAGTTTTTATTAAATATTATATATATTAGTTTTATATTGATTCGTATATAATTATTATTAATAATTACTTCATCTGTCTTATAAAAATGAACTCAATTTTTTTAATTGTCTTAAATTATAATCAACTTTCTTTTTAATAAAATATTAAAATGTTAAATTTCTATTATACTATTTCTTAAATTATCTTGAAAATTGAAAATATAATTATTAATGAAATGATTTTATTCTATTTCATAATTAAAATAAAAGCTATAATAGGAATAATATATTTAAATTTATTTTTTCAAGTAAAATAATTAATATTTTTTAATCTTGATGAAATTAGAAATGAGTTTATTTTTATAAGATGAAGAAAGTATCATATAAAGAATAAGTAATATATATATATATGTTAGATCCTAGATTTTGATGTATGAGTTAAGTGTGAGTCAATTTAAGTTATTTGCAAGTTTTAATAGTATTTTTGTACTGGTACGGGCGTACCAGATGACTTAGTTGAGTAATACGACCATATGACTGACCGTATCTAGTTAGAACTGTTTTATTGAGCTTGGTACGGCCGTACGTGAGCTCGCAGAAAAATGGTTTGTCAGTAAACCTGTTTTGGTACGGGCTGCTTGTCAGGAAATTTGGTTTGGTACGGCATACCAAGTGATGGTACAACCGTATCACATTTCCTTATTATTTTCCAACGGTAGAATTTAAATTCGTACGGGCGTATATGATTGGTACGACCATAAACGACATTTAAGAAAGGTTTTAAAATACTTTCTAATGGTTATTTTAAAAAAGAACTTTCATATCTTTTGATTCTAATAGCTATTTTCTGTAGAGATTCTATTCCATTGAGTTTATATTGTCTATTGCAAGTAAGTTAACTTGTATTTTGTGTAATTTGCTATTGAAATCTCTCTTCTATTGTATTCCCATTATAAAAGCTAGGGTTTGCTTTTAGTGGGTTGGTGTGTGATTAATGCTTGGACATTAATTTGTATTTGAGAGATTGTAAGGTTGATTCTTGTAAAGGTTTGAGTGTGAGCCTAGAAAACACTGGGGTTATTGGATTCATTTGTGGAATCCCAATTATAAATTGATTGACATTTAGTGGAACCGTAAGTCGAAACTTAGGAGAAGTGGACGTAAGTAAGAGTTTAGCTGAACCACTATAAAAAGCGCACGTGTTGCCTTCTGTAAGAGGATTTTCATTATATATATACATATAATATTTAATAAATATTGATATGTGTGATAATATTATTAATGAATTTATTATCTTATATGATGAAATAAATTTATAAAAGAAATTTTCATGAAGCAAGCTGTATTAAAAATTTATTATTGACCGGAATTAAGGAATCATACTTCATATAAGACATGTATTTATCATATCGAATCAAGATAAGAAAATCTTGTAATTCAAACATATATAAACTTTTTTTTCTTAGCTCAAATATACAGTTTATTCTTAATATTTACAATTATTTTTAAATATTAGGTTGTCTTAACATTCTATCATCTAACTCTTAATCTATTAAAATTATTATTATTTTATATAAAATAAGACTATTACTATTTTATAAATTAAAATTAAGAATGGCTTCCGTTGGGCGAGCCAGTTTTAGCACGTTGTTATATGTTCAGATTGAAGGAGCTAGAGCTAAAGATGAACACTGTTAGCCAAATACATGTGTAGAGAAGGTAAAATATCTAAAACATCTTCAACAAACATGAAATTCTTAAACATTGTTAGCATGTTTAACATTTGTTGAGTTACTACTGCTTCATTAACATAATTATATGGAAACATTTATGTAACTGTATCGTATGAAGCAGTCTAAGCTAAATAATGTTGCACGGGTCAAGGACTTGGGGAAATTAGGCTGGTAGGTGCCGAACAACCTGGAATTGTTTATCGAGTAACTATGACAGGATCTACAACTGGGTGTTAGACATTAGTCAATTTTTGAAGCATGCTTTTCTTTTTCTTTTAGCATCTTATGTTATTTGTACCTTATGCCGTATTACGCATGCTGGTGTGAGAATCAAATGGCTGTTGGGGATTAATGTACAGGTGTTAAGGGTAAGTTATTCATATAATGATTTAAAATTAATAGTGTTAGTGAAAAAGAAGATAATGTTTATTAGAATTGTCACCGAATGCGGCCATGATATGGTTAGTAAACATATGGCAAAAAGCTTCTGCTCAATGTTCCGTATTGCAGTCAACCAACTCAACAAATATCATGTCTTTAGTTATCACTAGAACTGACTCCTTCTCATTTGATCTCAATAGAAATGGTAGAGTTGGAGTCTTTGTCTATCCTTTGCTTAATCCGTATAATCTATGATTCTGTTACTTGTTAGGACTAAAATGATCAAAAATATAAGTTTTAGCTTATCAAGAGAGAAAAGAAAAGGTGATCTTCTGTTGTTGTGAACTTGCATTTTTTCTCTATGTAAATGCATGGACCCAAGAAAAGCGATGGCATTAGCTGATGGATCAGCACCTATTACATTCATGGTGGTGGTGGGTTTTGGCCTTGATCACAAACTGGTGCATTTCATTCCCCAACAGGGCACAGACCCTTGTCAAACCCTCATTTACTATCTCATCCAACTGCCAGCATTTGCAACGGAGACATCTCATTTTTTCACATTTCCTCATTGAAATATTGTGTATCAGCTGGCATTATCATTTCATTTCTCCCTTCACTTCTTTCATACTTTTTGATGCATGTCAATTAATTGGTTTAGAGGGAACTTAATGGGTAAAAACATCCCCTCGTACAGGGCCATTTAGAGGTACTATGTTTGTCTGGTTCATCCTTGGTTGGTGAAGATGGTGACCCTCAGAATCAAACTGGTGGTATTATAGCTTCTTTTTCTAGTCCTGACGGTCATGCCATTAGTGGAGCAATGGGAATGCTTATTGCCGCAGCCTAGGTTCAGGTATTATTTTAATAGCTTGAACTTCATTTATTCATGGAGCCAAAGTTGGCAATAAAAGGAAGCCTTTGGCATCATGCTTGGAATTAGTCCGACCAAACCATGTAGAGCATTTTGAGATTATTCCATCTGGCTACTCGTTTAGTAATATTCTCAAGTATATGAACTCAAGCTTGATAAAATAGATGAAGAGAACTAGCTTGTTATAGGCGGTGGCATGTAGTTTTGTACAGGGTGCTTCTAAAAGACAGGATAAACTAGTCGGTCGTACCAAAATCATTAAGGAATTTGCATCCCATTATTATGATCAATCGATTACCCCAACACCAACCATCCGTAAAAATTTCCCTCATAATTTCATTCCCTCCCTGGTGCATGTTTCGCCCATTTCCCGATCAGTTGACTTGAGAGACCCTCAAGGTGATATTGATTTCCCTCACAACTTTGTATTTATGTGTTGTTTATACATAGATTTTATTCGTTAGTTTGATTTATAGCTAAGAACATGGTATGGATTTAGGCAAATCTAATATAGTTTTTGATGGAAAGTGAGACTTAACAATGATACTTTTTATTTTTGTAGAAGTATGGGATGATTATATTTATCATAATCATTAAAAAAGCTTCATAATGTTTATTTGTGTAAGAAGTTAAAAGCTTGACATTTGTACCTTTATTGTTGATGTAAGCTAAATGTCAACTTTATTTAGTGACAGCTGTAACACAACTCTGCTGATATATAAGCATATTATATTTCAATGAAGGATAATCTCTCTCTTTTAGTCACTTCGAAAAACTCTCCTTTCTCGCTTCTATTCCATCAAATGGTATCAGAGCGGTAACTGTTCTTAAAGGGCTTGTGTTTAATCTTTCAGCTGGTGACCACCTTTACAATATTTTTCCTCAACTCTCTTTCATTAATATGGCTTCATCAAGTTCTCCAGTTGTTGTGCCCATGTTTACTGGTGAAAATTATCAGATTTGGGTGGTGAAGATGAAATCATATCTCAAATCTCTTGGGTTATGGGATGCAGTTTCAAATGGCAAAGATCCTCCACTGTTGAGAGCGAATCCTACAGTTGCACAGATGCGAGTTCATGAAGAATAAGTCTTGAAGAAAGACAAGGTATTGACTATTTTACATGCAGGAGTAGCAGATCATGTATTCATAAATATCATGGCTTTTGAAACAACAAAAGAAGTGTGGGATTATCTGAAGGAAGAGAATGAAGGTAGTGAAAGAGTGAAATCTGTCAAATTAATCTCTTTAAAGAGAGAGTTCGTAAATCTAAAAATGAAGGATACAAAGACTGTGAAAAATATTCCTCCAAAGTGCTATAGTTGGTTAACAAAATGAAACTAGCAGGAGATGATATTCAACAAAGTCTTATTGTAGAAAAAATACTTATCAGTTTACCTGATAAGTTTCAAGCTAAAATATCAGCAATCGAGGAATCTCATGACTTAAGCAAACTCACAGTTGCTGATTTGATCAGTAAGTTACTTGTACAAGAACAACGGACTAGTCTGAGGGAAAATGATAAAGTTGAAGGAGCTTTTCAGGTGAAACAAATTTCTAAACCAAGTATGACTAAAGTTGAAGGGTACAATCGAAGTAAGCAGTAAGCTAGAGGAAGGTTTCCTCCTTGCATCCATTGTCATAAGACAAATCATTCAGAAAACAGGTGTTGGAAGAATGTATAATGTAGCAGTTGTAAAAAGATGAGTCATATTAGTAGATTTTGTAAAAAGAAACAGTATGTGCAACACCAAAAATCATAGAATCCAGCTCTGCAACAAGAACCAAAGCAGCAAGCTATTCTTGCAGAAGAAAACAACAATGAAGAACTTTTATTTATGGATCACTCATTTCAAATAAAAGGAAAGCATGATGGATGGTTTGTTACACCCGCACGAGAGACCCTAGTAGTTTGTACATTAGTATACATGTATGTATGTATGTATGCTTGTTACATCCACTCTTCACACTTAGAATATACTTGGATGATTAAATGCTATGGTATTATTATGAGGGAATGGTTAAATTGGAATAATAATTATATGTATTTGGAATGATTTACTTGTGTGTTGATTAAGAATTATTTATTGTACACGTATGTATAGGTATGTGAAGGTGTATAC
>CANYBF011363671.1:0-16166 GCA_948192965.1 Dalechampia spathulata | reverse complement strand
TGCTCATGTTAATGTGTTGCTATATCTATTGTGTTTAAGATGCATTGACATATATTGCCTTACTGTTTATATGTGTTTCTAGCACCACTGAGTTTATCTCAGCGTTTGTCATTTGATGAACGTAGGTTCAGAGCCCACGGGAGAGCATTCGAGAAAGGACTAGAGGTCGTCAGTTGAGATAGATTGATCTCAACTTGGTACGGGTCTTCTACGGCAAACTCCGGATTCTTTTTGGTCGTGTAGCTAGTGTGTATCTAGTATGGCAGTAGCACTGTATTTTGTATAGCTTTTGGTGGTTGATTGTACACACTCACGTTCTGTATAACAGGTTTTATGTATATAAGATATGAGGTTGCCTGTTTCTAATGATGTCTATGTTTAATTTGAGTGCATGAATGGTAATGATCCCGGGTACGATTGTACATCACGTTGTTTCCGCTGCATAACCACCATTAGGCTTATAGTGTGTCCCCATACGATGTTCATTGAGGTATCCCTGGCGGTGCAGGCACTGGTCTTCTTCTGGGGGCCGCTATCTGTGTCGCGGGAGCATGTCCTCCTGGGTATGGGCCGGGTGTGACATGTTTGATCTTTCCTTAATTTCTTTTACGCATACAACATTCTCACCTTTTTTTTCAAGAATACCCACTTCTTACTATTGCGTAAGATTCTCATTTTTCTCCAAATTGTACCTCATTATCTCACAGACGTAATCGATGGGTTTATCCTTATTTTATCTTCAATTTTCTTCACTTTCTTCACCATGAACAATTCTTTTTTATTTTCTTCAAAAGATTACGATAAGAAAAAAAAATATTACTAATTCTAAAATCAAGAAATCGGGTTATGTAGGAAAAAAATCAAGAGAGAATGTTTAGCTTTCATCTCCTCAAGTTACCAAACACCCGATTCTTAAGAAGAGAGCTTTATCAAGTGATTTGGTTCATACTAGGTCTTCAAAGAAACCTACAAAATCAGATATTGCAATTGAAGAAGCAAGTAAAGGGATTGGGTAAGACTCATGCAAGATGTGTTCTTTCACTTTTTATTAATTTTAAATTGATTGAAAGTGTTATTTGTTTTGGTTTAAATGATGTTATAACTATTTATTGTATTCAAATGTTATTTCTTCTTGCATGTTATATTCAAATGTTGTTTGCATTTAGATGTTGTTTCGTATGTCATGTTATTTTCAAATGTTGTTTGTTTACATGTCTGTTATTAGTATATTGTAGGTATACGAATAGTTTATATGCAGTTTACTGTTTATATTTACCCTTGTTTAGTTCATTTTATGTTATTGTTAAATAGCTTATTTAACTCGTTTGGTATCTTATGGTTTTAGGTATTTTTTTTATTTTTCTTGTTTTTCACTTTTATTACTATCATGTTATATTGAATTATTGTTGTTGTTTATATTCTGTGTTCTCGGTATATATATGGTATACATGTGGTTTACATGTGTTTGACTATATTTTATTTGATTTAAAATGATATTATCATTATCAATGTTATTTGTATTTATAGGTCAATTTTTTCCTTGATTTCTTCTATTTTAAGCATTGTTATGTTTAAATGATATTTGTTTTGAAATGTTATTTTCTTTGTCATGTTATATTCAAATGTTGTTTGTTTACATATCTGTTATTGGTATACTATAGGTTTATGAATGATTTACATGCGGTTTACTTTTTGTGTTAACCCTTGTTTAGTTCATTTTATATGGTTGTTGAATAGTTTATTCAACTAGTTTGATATCTTAGGGTTTTAGGTAGGCTTTTTCTGGTTTCACTTTGTTACTACCATCTTATATTGAATTGTTGTTGTTTACTTTTTGTGTTCTTAGTATACATATGATATACATGTGGTTTACTATAGGTATACATATGATATACTTCTGGTTTACATGTGGTTTACTTTGACTTTGTTTATATTTTTAATGAACTTATTTGAGGTTTGTTTCTTTTTTATTTACAAGAATGAGATTTGTTGATTCCATCTAATAATCATATTTGAGGTTTGTTTCTTTTTTATTTGCAGGAATGAGATTTGTTGATTCCATCTAATAATCATTTTGGTGCAAAAATCAATACATGCTTGAACATAGATATTGTTAGTGTGCTAAAGAAGTGATTGATAAATAATCAATTGCAAATGTTCACATAAAGTTGTTTTGGTCATTTTCTAGACATGTCATCGTTTGTAATGCAACATCAGTTGATTCATTATCTTTTATTACATGAAGTATTTGTTGAAAAACATGATGAAGTTTGGATTAATATGAATAGGTTTAAATTGAAGTTTAGGATATGTTATTATTTCTGCATTCTTTTCTCCTGTATGTTCTTATTAAATTAGAATTGATATTGTTTCTTTGCCAATAGCTGAGGAGTATCTGTTTCTTTGCCAATAGCTGAGGAGTATTCTATCATTGCAGATTTAGTTTCCTGGGAGTATACATATGGAATACTAGGGGTATATGATTGACTGTATGCAGAACATTTAGCTGTTGGTGCATTTGAGCTGTTGGATGATAAATTCTAGATGCTTTGGCAGCAAATACATAGAGGATATTTTGTAAAATCTTGCTCCTTTTTCTTTATTTTCATGTAGAACCTTCATGTAGCATCATTTTCTACTTTTAATGGTAGATAATCTTCCTTCAATTGGTATACAATCTCAAATATTGAATTCTGATTCTTCATTTGTATTTACTCTTTAATTACTTATTGCAAATTTCTGAATGTACATTGAGCTGGAATGAGGATGCCTTGAATTTGAAAATTGGTATTGTCACATCCACATTAGGTACCCTGGTAGGCGTGCGTTAATGCATGTAAATGTATGAGATGCAGGGTAGGATCACGATGTGTATGCTGCTGTATTTATGTATGTATGTATGTATGTATATATGTATGTATGTATATGGAGATATGTGTATATGGTTGATGGCGTATGGTAGGTGACGTGGTGTATAACACATGCTTAGGGCTGATATGTATGGTGGAACAGGTATACATGATTTAGGATTGAGGGAATGCAGGTTTTGAATGATTGGGTTGTGTTTAGGTAGTGTGGCAATGAGTTGGGGAGGTTGAGAGGTAATTTTAGACTTTGGTATGGGCGTACGGGAGGCCATACGGGCGTACTAAACAGGGGAGAAGGGGTATGGGCATACCAAAGGGTGGTGCGGCCGGATGCCAACTCGCAGGAATTTGGGTTTGTTAGGTGAATTATGGACGTACAGGTGTACCAAATTGGTGTGGGCGTACCGTCCCTCGCAGGAAAAAGTGTGCATCAGAAGTTTTAGTTTGGTACGGGCGTACGGATGGTGGTACGGCCGTACGCGACTTAAGTTTGACAAGTCAAAAGCTAAATATTAATATTAAACCCTTTTCAAACCCTCTTAAACCCTTTTAAACCCTCTTAAATCCTCCAAGTCAAAAGCTAAATATTAATATTAACTATGCTATTATACTTAGGAAATTAAGGAAATCATATGATTTTATTATCTTTATGGTTAATGGCCTACATTTATCTCGTGTATAGGCTTATCTCTTATTCCAGCTAACCTTAGGCCGTTAGTCGGCCTTTACATAATTTAAGACTATTCTCTTTCAATACTTTCCCAAATAAAGGGAAATTATTTTTTCAGGTACTTACCATTGATATGACGTTTATGTATTTCCCTTTGCAAGTTAGCCAACCAGTAGGCATTTTCCCTTAGCACTTGATAGATTCTAAAAGTGCCCTCCCAATTAATAGACCATTTCCCCAATTCAACCAATTGCTTTCGACAGGTAAGATCATCTTCCACACCAACTCCCCTTCCTCAAAGGTTTTCTTCTTCACTTTCTTTGTTATATGCCCTCAAAACCTTTTGCTTTTGGATTATCATTTTATTCAATGCTCCTATGCACATCTTATTCAAATCTTATAACTCCATTGACATTGCCTTTGTATATAGATCTGATGATAACTTATGCTGTCTTACTACTCAAAGATAGCACAATAACTTATAATGGAAGAACAACATCATGCCCATAAGTAAGTGCAAATGGACTAATACTTATTGCTTCTCTCTTTGACATTCTATATGCCCATAAAGTCTCTGATAGAATTCTATGCCAATCCCTGGGGTCATCTTCTAACATCTTCTCTAGAATATTAATCAAAACCTTATTCGATGCTTTCACTTGCCCATTTGTTTGGGGGTAATATGGGGTTGAATTGATTAACTTGATACCATAGTTTATTACAAATGCCTTTACCTCTTCACCAGTGAACATAGTACCCTGATCTGTGGTGATAGACTCTAGGATACCAAAATGATAAATCAAGTGCTCCTTAATGAACTGGAAAACATGCTCTTGCTCGACTTTTATTATAGGTACAGCCTCTACCCACTTAATGAAGTAGTCTGTAGCTATAATTATAAAACTATAACCTTTTAAGGAAGTGCGATAAATTTACCCAATAAGATTAATTGCCTAACCTTTAAAAGGCCACGACTTAATAATTGATTGCAGCTTTATAGCAAGAACTCTCTATACATTACCATACCTTTGGCACTGTTGATATCATTGAGCATAATTACTGTAGTCTTTTAGTATGGATGACTAGTAGTAGCCATGTCTCTGTATCAACCATCTCATTTTGATGCTAAATTGGTATGCTCCATAAACTTCTTCATGAACTTGCTTCATCACCTCTAAGGTATCAAGGAAGCTTAAGCACCTTAGAAGCAATCCATCAAAACCTTTCCTAAAGAGATCCTCTTTAATTAGTACATACTGCAAAGCTCAAACCGTCACAATATAAGGAACTTTCATATTGAGGTAATGTAAGTAACTCTTCAATACATCTCCCCAGTCTTTTACATTTCCTATATCTGTGTTAAAGTTTTCCAATATAATTCCCCTCTCCTGAATTAAAGGATGATTTCTCTTAGTTATTATAAACATGCATTGCACCAACTCCTCAAACATTTCTAACCTAGCTACCACCTATGCCAACTTATTAGCTTCCCAATTTTATTGCATTGGTACATGGTTAAAGAGACTTCCTTAAACTCCTTTAACAATTGTATTGTGACTATAAAATAAGGAGCTACCAATATACTATTGCACTTGTACTCACCAGTAAGTTATCTCAACATCAATAGTGTCTTATATAACAAGCACCTCATATTTTGCTCGATTATTAGTGTAGTTGAAGTTCAGATTAAAAGATATCATGGTCTTGATTCCACTTAGGGATATGATGACCACTCTTGCCCCAGCTGCTTTTTTAGTACACAAGCCATCAAACTTCAAGGTCCAAGGCACTTTTTCTAAGTTAAAAACACATAAATCAAGTTGTTTTTCCTTTTCAAGCTCTATACATGGATGATCAGCCAAAAAGTCTACTAAGGCCTAACCCTTTATTGCCCTTTGGGGAAGGTAAGCCAGTGTAAACTCAGTTAATGCCAAGCCCTATTTTCCAATTCTTCATGTAATCATTGGTCTGGATAACATGTACTTGATCAAATCTATTTATGACACTATATACACTTAGCTCTGATCATATAGTGTCTTAACTTTATAAGCAATATAAATATAAAGCTTTAAAGGATAGCCATGTCTAGGAGGCATTAAGACAGGAGGCTTACTCAATTACTCCATTTTCTTTTTGCTTTTAAAAATATGATAGCAATAACAAAAAGGAAGTGGTATAACCAAAAGGAATAGGAACGTTACCTAGCATAAATATGTCTCTTACATCTTCACTACTCCCAATGGACTTTATATCATCCTTTGTTGACTTCCTACCAAACTTTACTTTAGGTTTGACTTCTTTTCCTTGATTTCCCCCTTCTGCCCCAAGTTTATCAGTCATTCCCCTTAATGCCTCTTGCTTTTTGCCTTTTTATGAATTCCTATAGCTTTGTATTTCTTAGCTAGGTTCTTCCTTTGGAGTTTCCTCTTTTGTGTGCGAGTTAAACATTAGGGAAACTTTTTATGATGAAGAAGTTACCACTACTCTCTTTGGTTTGGGGGAATTATGAATCTCGATTAGTTCCTTTGAAGTTTTAACTCAATTCTTTTATAGTTCTTATAGTCTTTAATCATTAGCTTCGACCTTTTTCTTTCAACCTCTAACCTAAGATCCTTGAGCTCATCTTCCAACTGCCTAATCTTGTCTTCAGTTCTTTCACTAATATTCTTTAGCATCCATCTAAGCCTGAGAAAGTTCTAGGGGGACTTCCTCTCTTTTTTATCAACCTCTTTCCTGTTCAACACTTTTCTGAGATCAACAAAAGTAGCATTCATTGTTACCATTAGGGGAAATAGGTCTTCCTCCACCATCATTGCTTCTGACCTTTCAAGGAACTTCATAATTCTTTTATCAATACGATCCTGTATCATATTCCTAAAACCCTAACATGCATTAGTTGAATGAGTCTAGGAATGGTGATACTTACAGTATGACTTTCCCTTGAGTTCCTCCTTATTAAGAATGATATGATTAGCCGGTAACTTGATAAACTTCTCCTTAAGGAGGAAATCAGAAATCTCCTCAGTTTTCCCTATATCAAACGAATACTGATTATTTTGAGGTTGAGACTTTTTCTTCTCCTCTGTTGGCTTCATTAATAATGGGTAGATATAGAAGCTAGAAGAAATCAAATTAGCCATAGCCATATCTTGGTTGACTTCTTGATAATAGGTCCCCATGGTTGCCTTCCTTCTCTGACTTTCCTCCTTTAGCAGCTCCTCATATTTTGACACCTTGGCTGCCATCTCATAGAAATCATAAAATTCCATTCTCTAGAATTTCTTTCTTAGCTCAATGTTTAGCCCACGTTGAGCTATTTTCACAAACTCTATTTTTGGAAGAAAAATCTTGCACCAATTTCTTAGCTTTTTGAACCTTGCAATAAAATAATCAGTAGATTCTCTAGGCCTTTGTGTCAACCTAGACAACTCTACCACATAAACTTCTATTTCAATTCCAAAAAACTATATATGAAACTATCTTTCCATTTCATGCCATGTACATATCAAATTCTTAGGAAAAGTTGAGAACCACGTAAAAGTTATCCCTATTAAAGAGTTAGGAAATAGACATAACTTAAAAAGGTTAAATTTTCATAATTTGCCAATTCACCACATTGAATGGTAAATCTAGCAATGTACTCAACAATTGATTGCCCATCCTCTCTTGTAAATAAGGAGAAATCAAGAGTCCTATAACCCCTAGGATAAGGATTCTCTTTGTCAATAAAATCAAAATATGGTTTATAAAACTTTAGACATCCTATTTATCGTAGACCAGGTATATACAGTTCCTGCACCACTTACAGTGTTTATACAGGTTTATATAGTCCCTTATAGTGTCAACATTAACCAACACAGGCTGTAGTGAGGGAAATGGTCTTCCCTCTACACTGCCCCTTGGGCTCTAAATAGATCATGAATCATCATAATAGATAAGATGAGAAATAGGATTAGTATATCCATGGAATTGATTATGGTTGGGACTCCTGCCTATAACTTGGTGGCTTCTAAAAGGATTACCTTTTAGGGGAACATGGATTTTCTCTTTCTTATAAGGTGGTTGATATGTTTCCCTAACACCAATACTAATATGAGGGACTTCCCCTTGCCCCCCGAGTTCCTTGGAGACCTGTTTGCTTCGGGAGGAATTAGTGTCTTTTACTTTTGTTGCAGTAATTGCCTTACTAGTAGTTTCCATAGTATTAGTTGCATCAACAACTGACTTAGTCAAATCTTTATTAGTATCCCCCATAAAAGCTACAATTTCTTGGGTTAGTTTCCCAAATGTTTCCTCCATAAAACTCCTTATAACGAACATTAGCCTAGCGTAGAATTGCTCACTTCTTGGGGAAAGCATGATGATAGGAAAGGTTTGTGTAGTTTCCTCTAATTCTTCTTTTTGGGCAAGTTCCCATTGCTCAGTTTGTTTTATTAAAGCTGAAACCCCTACTATGGTAGCCGACACTCCTAAGTCTTGAGACTCAGATTCAATTTCTTTTTCTAAATTACTTCAACTTCTTGTAAGCATCATCAATGGATCCTACCAAGGGTGCTAAAAAGATATTCATGATTTTTTTGTATATTGCGAGCATACCAGAGAATTAAAGTATTCTCAAACTATGTGCGTCTTTTGAGCCATTAAATTAAATCAACGTGATAACTGCCTTTATCATGCATCTTTAGGAAATTAAGTTTATTAAATTAATTAATGACCTAATTTACTAAATATCCTTTAATTAATAAAGATATTAAATGAATTAATATAAAATTAATTTATTTAATTTTAAATTAATTAAGACTAAACTTAGACTAGGCCTATTAAATTAATTTATGGCCCAAATTTATAATTTAAGCCTATTCAATCAATTAATGGCCCAAATATTAAATATCTTTTAATTAATAAAAATATTAAATATCTTTTAATTAATAAAAATATTAAATAAATTAATGTAAAATAATTTTATTTAATTATTTTAATTAATTAAAATCAATTTTTGATGAAATATATTTTATTTATAATATCTATAACTTTGTATTTAGCTTCATAATGGGATCAACTTGAGAATCAGGAAAGTGCAGCCTAATAGTTGAATGATTATATTTTAGTCGGATTCAAAATGCATTTATGCTATCAATAAATATTAAGTATTTCTCAAAAATTGCATTCCCATTCTTTGAAAAAGATAGATATGGATTCAAAATAATTAATAATTTTTTATCTTTTTATTTTTTCAAATTGCTTATATTAGTTACTTTTTTAATTATTGAAAGTCACTAAATCATATTAATAATGGAACATTTTATTGAAATTTAACTTTTAATTTATTGTTATCTAAAAGAGAAAGAAAAAAAATTCAAATTAACTTTTTGAAATAAAGGGAGTAACCATAATATTGCATGCATCTATATTAACCTCATTTTGAAATATAACTGTTATTGTTTTGAATAGATTATACTAAGTATATTGTTATGGATGTTGATTAAAAGCCTGATATGTTAGTTGTTATTTTGTACTAGCTAATTAATGTTCAAGAATTGAATGTAAAGATCAATGAATTATACAACATTTTTGTAATCAGTATAAATATAAAAATGACATTTATGATGGGTATGAATTGAATAATCAATAATAATATTCTATTATCAAATTCTACTCTGCCTTTTCTTGTATGCTCTTCTTCTCTTATCTTCTTCTATCCTCTTCTTTTTATTCTTTCTTTCTTATACTTATGCATTCCCCTTCCTCTTTTAGAATTCCTCTCCTCTACCTTCCCCTTTATATTTTTTTTGTTATGATTCATAAGGATCATAACATATATTTATCCTATTCTATTTTGTGTATATGTATGTTTATTCTCTTTAATGTTTCAAATCAAATAATATACAAGTAATACTTAGAAGAAGAAGAATTAATAAGGAAAAATGAATGATGGTGGAGGATGAGATGATGAAAGTTGATGTAGTATGACTATAAAGTGTTGGCTAGGGTTTTTTAAAAAGAGAATAAATTTTAAGATTTAAGAGAAATGAGTATTGTTATATTGATATATGATAACATATATAAGTAAAACAAAAATCCAACAAAAAGATACTATAAACATAATTTTAAAGGACAACTAAAAATGTTGACATTTTATATAATTTGCTTTTATTAAAAATGAACATTTTAGCACAAAGTAGAAGTGAGTTTATGTATATTCATGCTTTAAATTAATGATTATTTACTTCCGAAGATATATTAGAGGTATAATACTAGTCATAGAGCCTTATCTGTTAGGTTAAAATTTTAAAATAAACAAATTTTTGATATGGTATCATAACTTTAAATTGTCAAATCATTGGATAATCCTGAACTTGTATTCAAAGATATGAAATTAAGCTGTTATGAAATTTTGACATGTTTATAAACCTAGGGTCTTTAAGATAGCATTAAATATTTGTTAGACCTTTAAGAGAATGTTCATTTTTATCAAGTGATAATTGATTCAAGCTAGTTGTACTATTGGAGATCCTAAGTGGAAAAAGACTATGTAGATTTTAACTAGTATATAAGTGAAATCAAATTAATACTTATATTGATTTTATGCAAGAGGGACACCAACTCCATTCTAATCATAATTATGACTTTAAACTAACATTTTCTTTGATCTATGAAGTTCTTACAAAATCTTCATTTGTTTATTGAACCATCAATACAATATAAATTAGATTTAATGATTTTTAACTTCCAAAAATACTTATATTGGATTGATTAATTCATTATAAAAATAGCAAATTTATGATAAAAATAACAAAAATTTTTTTATCAAAATTAGTGATGAATTTATGATGGCATAGTAATGAAATTATAAATAATGATAAAAATAATGATCCTATCACTAAAATTATGCATATAGCTTATGCCTTTTTATAGTAATGAATATTAAATTTTCCTAACTAAAGTTTTAAATTTCTCACTAAATTTAGTAATGGATTTAGCTATAGAATTTATCTATAGATAAATTTTCACATTTAAAATTTTCAATTTCTCATTCATATCAAAATTTAATGATGAATTGAGCAATGAAAAAAATATATCATTAAATTTAGCTATAGAATTTGTTTATAGCTAATTTTTCCTATCTAAAATTTGTAGTGAAAAGAATTCAAAATAAAATTATAGTTAGTTCAAGATGTCAAAATAATCATTACCCTCAAAGGATATTTTGTCGGTTTGTGTATCCTTCTAGGAATGAAACGAGCGCGTCTACTTGAAAGTAAGAAGTAGGAAGCAACAAATAATATTGAAGACTAACAAGCAATGAGAAGAAGAGAAGTGAATGATTTGTTATGTGTTTGTATTCGGAGCATGGAAGGTATTTATAAGAAAAATAATGAAGTGAACATTAGAAATATGGGATATATTTTTGGAGATAATGATGAGAATAATTGAGAATGCAAGGATGGAGGAAATCATGTAATATAAACGTTAATATAACATTTACAAAGATTTAGTAACAATATTAAGTTAAAAAGGAAAATTAATTTGAATAATTTAAAAAGGAAAGTTATAGAGTTGGTTAAATATTAGGACTCCATGAAATTACAACATTCATCTTTGTAGGGGGTGAAAATCCACTTAGATTGGGTTTTTAGCCTAAGTTCTCATGTTCATAAGGCCTTACCCCCTACCAAGCCCTTTGTAAGCCCAACAATGTTTCTCAATTATAAACCAAAAAAGGTGATCTTTATTTTTTAGATATGGAACATGGAGGTTTTTGAAATACCTTCACTCCCCAAGTCTTGATAATTGTTCATATATATTAAAAGACTCATTAAAAGAATGCTTGTTAGTTTCTCTATTAAATCAATAATGCTTTGATACTAGTGTCTTTTGGACTATGAATTGAATCTAGATAGATTAAATATAACTTACAATATAATTGATGAAATATATAGTTTTTATGAACCAATAATTCTTGTTGCAGGTTAAAGATCTCATCTATCATATTATATTCAGATAAATTTATTGTTCAACATGGTGTTATGCTAATAAAACATGCGTGTACCTGGCATTTCATTAATGCTTTAGAAACTTCACCAAAGTTTCATAAAAGTTCTTATTTAACACTCAGATAAGTGATTTTCATCGAGTGTGTATTGTATTTTGCATATCATCCATGAGGAATATGAAAATCATTAAGAATTTATCCACTTATCCTACTCTTGAATGCAATATACCATTTCTCACATCAGAGGAAAGAATATGAAATTGATGTTAACAAAATTAATCTTGGCTTGTTATTACCTATATGAACCTATTTCAAGGGATCTCTAATCATATAGGTTGGATTTATCACACCCCCGACCCAAGACCCAAGGGGTGACGACATGATCCCGTAGCATAACCATCGCTTTCCCATCTTAGAAAAACAATAATTATACTACAAGGGATTTTAAACTCTAATGCTCGTATAAAAATCCAATAACAGAAAGAGATATAAATAAATATAAAACCCTAGATATATACATGGATTCTTATATAATACATTTAGTATACTGCCAAATACTACAAATACAAAAGGACTATACATAAATATACTAGCCGTAAGAGTCCGTCTAGAAGTCCACATACTAGCTGCTGTACCTCTAATCCCGGTGCTCACCCTCTGAACTTGGACCTACGTTCATCAAATGATAAACGCTGAGAATAATCTCAGTGGTGCTAGGAACACAAGACATGTCATACACATACGCAAGTCAATCTATACAGCATACAGCCAAGCATACGACACACAGCCAATAACATGGCACATAGCCCAAACATCAATAGCACAAGAAATACCGACAATCTCTACCTATCATGCATACCGGCAATCTCTGCTGAATCACACAATCATGAAGGCTCAACAATACTATGCACTCACCCTCGGTTTAGTGCCTCTCGTACTATTTTTTGGGAGCATCTCACCCCCGTATCATATCAATTAATACTGGCACCTCTCGCACTAGTAGGAGCATCTCACCCCCTAATTGATAGATACCGGTACATCTCGTACCTCGGTACATCTCATACCTGTATATCGCCACCCTTATTTCATCCCCTCACCATAATATGCTATGCCATCATTCATAATGCATGAACAAGCCACATAATAATCTAACAAGCCAAACATCCAATAATTACAAGGCACGTTCCTTCCTGGAACCAAGAGCCACACATACGTTCCTTCTCGGAACCAACAACCATAATCATAAGCATCCATGGCATAAACAAGCACAACCATAAAGGATTCAATCCCCGAGCATTAGTTTTAGGCTTTGCAGGGCTGTAGAACAAGAAAAGAAGCTAAACCATAGCACAAACATAACTTACTAGTACAGACCTGAAGGAAGAAGACTGCTACCACAAGCCCGTAAATCCCACCTCTATCGAGCTCTAGCCTCTACTCCACGCTCACACACTATCCCAGTGCTTAGAAGTCCTTCTACTGGTGTTTTCTAGGGTTTTGGGATGGGTTTTAGGAAGATAGGTGAAGGAAGCATAAGAAAAAGGCTGATGTTTATCGTTACAAAGCCCAACTTAAGTCACGTACGACCGTACCACCACCCATACACCCGTACCAACCTAAAAACCCTGACAAACCTAACTTCCTGTGAGGGACGGTATGCCCGTACCACATTTGGTACGCCCGTACGTCCATAACTCTCCTGACAAACCTAAATTCCTGCGAGCACGCGTATGGCTGGACCACTCCTTAGTATGCCCGTATGACCTCCAGGAACCCTAGACCCCTTACTTCCCCTGTTTGGTACGACCGTACGAATCTCGTACACTCGTACTACACTCCACCTTCCTCTTCCAACTCCTCCAACTCACTCCCACGCCACTCAAAACACCCACAATACCTACCAAACATGCATACAAGCAGTCATACACCTTGCATACACATCATCATGACGCACACACAAGCATCCATACACTGCACATACGCAAGCAATCATACCATAACATGTATACATATATGTATACATCCAATCAAGCATACACAAAATACCAAAACATCCAGGGTCTCAAAACTGGATGTGATAACTCTCCCCTCTTAAAAAGAATTTTATCCTCAAAATTTTGGTCTAACATATTTATAACCCAATAAAAGAAATTGTACCTGTTACCGGATTCGCTGCTTGTGATGGCTCATTCTGGCGCAAGTTGTAAACTCTTGCTGGTCCCCTGTGAGGTTGATTCACTGACCTCTGGCTACCATCCTTAGCCACACTGTCTTGGTCCCTATCTCTGCCTCTAGCTACAACCTCTGTCTGTGCAGTCCCAAGTAAAGGTCGAACTATAGAACCTTGTTGATGCAAACTACCCTTGGCAGTTGTAGAACTGAGCGGCACTATCCGACTAGGACACTTCCGAGCATAATGCCCTGCTCCTCCGCACCTGTAGTACCTCAGTGACCCTCTGCTAAGTCATAGCTCAGAACCATTACAGTCACCAACATGCTCACTCTGAGTTCGATGAGGTAATGATGGTCGAAACTTTGATGATCGTGATGCACTTGACCCATCATGTCTGGCTTGCTTCTGTGATGATGATGAGGAGGATGGATGAGAATTACTCAACTGTCATCTCATAAATCTTTGGTGATCCTTGTCTTCCTAAAGCGTCTGCTCCTGCTTTAAGGCATGAGTGATCAGCGTAGAAAAATTATCGTACCGAAACCCTTGAACAAATGATCGGAGCCTTGATCTCAAGCCTTGCTCAAACCGTTTGCACCTCTCTTTGCTCGTTGTCAATATATGACCCGCATAATAAGCCAAATGGGTATACTCCCTCTCGTACTTAGCCACTGTCATGTTACCCTGCTACAATCCTAGGAATTCCTATAGCTTCCGATCCGTATAAGTACTCGGAACATACTTCTCCCAGAATTCCCTTAGAAAATCTTGCCAGGTCAGTACCGGTGGCTCAGCTAGACTCTATGGAATAATCTTCCACCATTCGTAAGCATCATCTTATAGTAGTGAGATGATGTAGTCCAGCTTTACCTCATCTGGGCAACCCATCTGTCAAAAAATCCTCTGGGTACGCTCGAGCCACATCTTCGCAATGTACGGATCTATGGTTCCTGTGAAATTTGTGGCCCCAAATGCCTGTAGCTTTTGGAAATCTCTCTTATACTCTTCTCTCTATGGCACTACCACTAGAGGTGGCCTAACCTGCTCCATCTGCCCTTGCAGCATCCGAAAGAATTTGACAAACTGTGTTGCTAATGGATCTGCTCCAGTGGCTGCAGGTTACTCTGTCTGTGGTGCTCTGGCAGCCTGCACTCTCTGTGGTGCTGCCTCCCCAACCTGACTACCAACCTCAGAAACATCATCCCGGACATGCACATAATCCTCACCCGCAGCTCCACTAGCCCCAGCTCTATCAAACATGGTCAAAACCCTGTACCTGACGACTATCCTGTAGCTACATAAAATAAACATTAGCACCTATCAGCAACTCGAACTATCAAGACTCCCATTTGTGCAAGTTTCTTATTTGGCAGTAGACATAAATGTACACGAGCAACACCATACGAGCTAACCATTGCTCCCCGAGCAACCATAGCCCAACGAGCTAACCATAGCTCTGATACAAGTTAAACATGTCACACCCCCTACTCAAGACCCAAGGGGTGACGACATGATCCTGTAGCATAACCATCGCTTTCCCATCTCAGATAAATAATAATTATACTACAAGGGATTTTAAACTCTAATGCTCGTATAAAAATCCAATAACAGAAAGAGATATAAATAAATACAAAACCCTGGATATATACATGGATTCTTATACAATACATTTAGTATACTGTCACACCCAGCCCATACCCAGGAGGACATGCTCCCGTAGCATAGACACAGATCCTCTACGAGAACCAATACCTATACTACAAGGGATAACTCAATAGCACGTCGTATGGCAACCTAGATAAGCCTAATGGTGGTTGTGCTGCGGAAACGATGTGAACACAATCACTGAATACCCTGGATAATTTAAAACATACACTCAAGTAATGAATTCAATAAACTGCAAACAGGCAAGCCATATCACATAAATATAAAACCTGTTTATACATCAGTAAGTGTATACAGAACCACCAAAAGCTATATACAACCAGGCTATACAATAAGCCGCATAACTACTGCCGTACTCTAGCTACATGACTCAAAAATAAACTGGAGATGCCTCAAGAGTCCTGTACCAAGTGAGATCGCCTCGTCTCTACTGACAATCTCTATTCCCTCTCAGTGTGCTCCCCTGTGGACGTCGAACCTACGTTCATCAAATGACAAACGCTGAGAATAATCTCAGTGGTGCTTATAATCACAAAGCAATAAACTTAAATCACAAACAATTCACATATAGCATAAGCAAAGTAGAGTAATACATTGCACACATATCCATAAACAATTTCTACATCATAACATAAAATGCAATGCAATTACTTATAATTGTTTTCCTCTCAACTCTTTCACTCAATCGCTCTTATTTTTCCCGTAAGGTGCACCTGCCTGTCGCACACACTGGATCCCGTACCGGTACTAATCTCCCATCTCAGGAGATGCTATAACCATATAACCATAGAGTGCTCT
>CANYBF011363575.1:0-20635 GCA_948192965.1 Dalechampia spathulata | reverse complement strand
GATGTGTCAATTATAGGTACTAGATGGGTGTTTAGGAATAAGCTTGATGAGGATGGTGTTATAACTAGAAATAAGGCTAGACTTGTAGCTCAAGGGTATTGTCAAGAGGAAGGTATAGATTTTGATGAAACTTTTGCACCTATAGCTAGATTAGAAGCTATTAGGATGTTATTGGCATATGCATCTCACATGAACTTTGAATTGTTTCAAATGGATGTTAAAAGTACTTTTCTAAATGGTTTTATAAATGAAGAAGTTTATGTTGCACAACCTATTGGTTTTGAAGATTTTGAATTTCCAAACCATGTTTTTAAACTTACCAAAGCTCTATATGGCCTTAAACAAACCCCTAAAGCTTGGTATGATAGGTTAAGTTCTTTTCTTATTGACCATGGTTTTGATAAAAGCAAGGCAGACACAACTTTTCATAAAGCACTACAAACATGATATTCTTCTTGTTCAAATTTATGTTGATGATATCATATTTGGTGCTACTAATGAAAAGTTATGAAAGGAGTTCTATGAGTGTATGCAGGGAGAATTTGAAATGAGCATGATGGGAGAGTTGAAGTATTTCCTAGGACTTCAAGTGAAACAATATGAAGATGGAATCTTCATCAACCAATTCAAGGATACTCAAGAGATACTCAAGAAGTTTGGATTGGAAGATGCTAAAACTAGCAAGAAACCAATGAGCACAACTACAAAATTATCATTGGATAAAAGCGGAAAGCTTGTAGATCAAAAGAAGTATAGAGGTATGATAGGTAGTTTGTTGTATCTAACTGCTTTTAGGCCTGATATTATGTTTGCTGTGTGTATGTGTGCTAGATTTCAATCCTCTCCTAGGGAATCTCATTTGAGTGCTGTGAAAAGAATTTTTAAATACTTGATTGGAACTATGCATTATGGTTTGTGGTATGCCAAAAATGATTCTTTTGATTTAATTGCTTATTCTGATGCTGATTTTGCTGGAAATTTACTGGATAGGAAAAGTACCTCAGGTATTTGTCATTTCTTAGGAAATTATTTGGTTTCTTGGTTTAGCAAGAAGCAAAATTGTGTGTCTTTGTCAACTGCTGAATCTGAGTATATATTCGTAGGTTATTGTTGTGCTCAAGCTCTGTGGATTCAACAACAATTAAGGGATTACAATGTTTGTATTTCTTGCACTTCTATTAAATGTGATAACACTAGTGCCATAAATCTATCTAGGAATCCCATTCAATATTCTAGAACTAAGCACATTGATATTAGACATCATTTTTTGCGTGATAATGTGCAAAAAGGGAAGGTTGTATTAGAATTTATTGATACAACTCACCAATGGCCCGATATTTTTACAAAACCCCTAAGTGAAAAACGATTAAATTTCATCAAACATGAATTAAGGATGATAGATAGGTTATTTTTGAAATAGGAGCGATTGGTGGACTTAGGAAACTTCAAGAAAATTCATAAAACTCTTTAAAATTTTTCAGTTTTAAGTCCCCGTACGACCGTACAGCATTTGGTACGCTCGTACGGATCCTATACAATCAATTCCTTCATTTCTGGCACTTTCTGGTATGGCTTGTACTCATTTCAGTACGACCGTACGTCACATGGTATGGCTGTACCAAATTTGGTACGTCCGTACACGTTCCTGTTAACAATTTCTTCTAAACTCCTCGTACGGCCGTACGCTTCGGTGGTACGCCCGTACGTGATCATGAATTCTAGACGTTTGGAGCTCGTACGGCCATACATCTCACCTGTACACCCATACGTGATATGAATTTTCAAGGTATTTTTGGCTCGTACGGCCGTACGCCTAACCCGTACGCCCATATGTGACCTGAAAAATGATTTTAAAAACCTCATTTTTCAGTTTTCAACTCATTTTCACTCAGTTTTCTCTCAAAGTTCCTCTGAAATCCTCTCCAAACACACTCCCAACCTCTCACATTCCGTTTGATCATTCCATATTTGTCATTTTTGGTTGGTTTTTCAATCTTTTAACTATTTTTCAATTCTATTTTTACTGTTTCATTGATTTTTAGTGCCTTTATTGAATTTTTTGATTTTCTGATTATTCTAGGCCTTTTTAGCTCTAGGTTCTTTAGAGTTTAGTGCTTAGGATTGTGTTTTGAACTTGTATGTCAAATTTTATTGATTTCTGTGCAGGTTTCAATTTTTAAGTTTTTTAAATCGCGTCGAAACTCTATCAAAATTTTCAAAACTTCTGTTTTTCACTGTTTTATCAATTTTTCACTATTTTTACTCATGTCAGCCCCTCCTGCACTGCACCAAAAACTCTAACAAACAAAATTCCTGAGAGCACGATACGACTGTACCACCCATTGGTACGCCCGTACCAAAATAGGTATGTCCGGAATAAGCTTAAAACACTCAAAACTTCAATAATTTTCATAAAATATTGTTTGTTAACATCAAAACTAAAATCAAGGACCCTCATGGTCTAACAAAGATAAAATTAATTTTTATAAATTGAAAGTATTACTATTTTTTATAAAATTAGATTAAATTAATTTTAATTTTATAAATTAAAATTAAAATTATTTAATTTTTATATTTATTTTATTTCATATAAAATTAATTTACAAATTAAAAATATTACTATTTGAAAGTCCTACGGAAGTATGGCAACATGATACCATTTATAATGGTTCAGCACAACTCTTTGTCTACATCTACTTCTCTTAAGTATCAACTTAGGGTTCCATTAAATACCAATTACAATACAATAAATGAATTCCTTAATACAAATCAAATCCCTAGTGTTTTGCAGACTCACACTCAAATCTTTATAGTCAATATCAATACTCACAAGAAATGACTCTCGATTACAAAGTTAATACCCTAGCATTAATCACACACCAACCCAAGATTACAACAATAAATGCTTCGGTTGTGAAAGATAAAGTACAATGAGAGTTTGAATCACAAATGCAAGTAAGATTAAGTTTGCATCCAAGAAA
This sequence comes from Dalechampia spathulata, assembly GCA_948192965.1. Lineage (NCBI taxonomy): Eukaryota > Viridiplantae > Streptophyta > Magnoliopsida > Malpighiales > Euphorbiaceae > Dalechampia > Dalechampia spathulata. Next base: position 17,654 of record CANYBF011363575.1, on the reverse strand, counting down.
CTTACTTGAAAAGGTTTACTGAACAATGTATAAGCTCATAAAAAAAGAATAGAGACGTTAGAGATGCAATAATGTAACCTATCTTATAAATAAATCCATTAGAAAGCTTTTAAAAATTTTATGCAGAAACACATATGGCCATAAGGATACTGTTACGCCTGTATCGCTTTAAAAACCACAATTTAAATATTTTACCGCAAGCTAGGTACGCCCGTACTTGAGCTTTGATAACTTTTGTAATTAAAACACATAATTTGATATGCCCGTACAATATCCCGTATGGTTATACGAACCAAAACATAATATGTGGTATGGTAGTATCAAAATCAGTATGCATGTACCAATTGCATACATATAATTTCAAATCAAAGCTACACTTAGTACGTCTGTACCAAACGTGGTACATTTGTACCAAACACACAAAGTCAAATCTACTTGGTACGGTCAATCGTATGTCCTTATCGCACAAAAAACAGCAATGGTATGCCTATACCAAATCTGGTATGTCTGTACCATTTCCAATAAAAGTATTTTTAAATTGAAATTAACTTAGATTGATTTTACAAACTACATACACCAAAATCCTTCAGCTAACACTATTTTACATAAAATTAAAATTAGTTTTACATATTAATTTTACAATTTAAAACTATTAGTATTTTATATAAAATTATATAAGAATTAATTTTATAAACTAAAATTAAAATAATTTAATTTTTTATATTTATTTTAGATAGATACAAACTAATATTTATATTTAAATTTAGATATAAATTTTTAAATAAAAATTAATTTTTATATGAAATTAAATAAGAAATTAATTTTTGCAAAAATTAAAAGAAAGAGTAAGATCATAAAATTATATTCTTTTTGTTGTTATTTTTCTTATCATCTTAAGAAAGCTTTTGTAAAATTAGCTCATGATTATTATCAATTTATATATCAAATTCGTATCAAATTTTGGATATATATATTTAATTTGATATATTAAAATTATATGTTTTATTTTTTGAATCAAATAAACTCAATTTGAATGAAAAACTATCGCATATCCATTTGGTTCAAGTAGGATATTCTTAAATTTTTTTTAAAAATATACTGTTTTATCTAAATCTAAGATTAAAAAAAAATTTCAAATAAATAACATGAAATTAGGTTTAAATTTAAATATAAAAACAAAAATTGATCAAAAGTAATAAAATATTTATAATCAACAACTAATTTAACTTAAAAAATAATAATCTTTATATATATAATTAATATATACATTTATAATCATAAATATTTTTAAATTTAATTATTAATATAAATTGTAAATATTTATAAAATTATATTTTTATTTTTAAATAAAATAATAAATAATTTATTTTATAATTTATATTTATTAAATTCTTACATGAAAAATATAAAAAATGTAAAAAAAATTAAAACAATGGCTCTTATTGTGAGATGTGGGTAATTGATAGCTGCAAACCTACAAGTTGAATCTATGGGTAGAAGCCAACTTGCCTTGTTTCCCAAGTTTAATCCCTCCTTTTGACCTTCAATTTTTTTGTCTTTTATGATTTACACCCCTTATCAATGTCTAATTTTCATTTAATGCCCAATCATCATCGCAGAATATAAAAAACTCCACTAACATAAGTATTTTTACAATTCAGTCCCATAATTATATAAATATCTGCTTTCGTCTTCCTTTTCTTATTCCTTCCAGTTAATTTACATCATCTCGAACGATAATGATATTTTCTAAGCTCACTCGTTCCTTTTCTCGATCATCTGTATGTTTTTATTTTTCTTAAAGTTTTAATGTTTTAATATACAATATTTTTCTCTTTCGTGCTTCAGTGTTTGTTTTCTGATTTCATGTTTTTTAATTTTTAATTTTTAATTTTTAATTTTAAAGAATGTGTTACGCGGCGGCGGCGGTTGCGGTTATGGGAGATCAGCGGTTTCAAGAACTGCGACAAGAGGGAGCGATTTCATTTACAAAAATGAAACCGGCGAATTAGGGTTTGTTAGATATTTAACCTCAATTGGAGCTCATCGTCCCAATAATAGTGAAGGGATTATCTCTAAATCGACCGTATTATTATCTGATCTTAATTATCTTCTTCTTACTAACCCTAAATTTCGACGCTTTTTCTCCACTGAACCTCCGAAAAAGAAAAGCAAGTATCTTTTAATACCTTTGCCTTTTTATCTTTATTTTTTAAAAAAACTATTGCCTTAATTAAAATAAGATTTGTTTCTTCTTTGGGTTTTACAATTATTAAGCGTATTTGATTTGCAGATTATGAGAATTTCTATCCTAAAGATAAGAAAGAAGTTCCAAAAGGGGATGAACAGAAATCTGAATCTAAAGGTCGGTTCATTGTTTTAATGTTAATGAAATGGGAAATGGTTTCCTGTATGTCATCATCATCATGTTATTATTACCATTGTTGTTGTTGCCGTTATGTATTAGTTAGATTATGTTTCTGAATGCAAGAAGCTTAGCCATTTTACTTGTTATTGCAATTTCAGAGGATTCAAACACGGATGACGAAGGGAATTTTCAGAAAATGTTCATGAAACAGTTCAACTTATTTACTTCTTTACTTATGGTTACTTTGCTTCTTTCTACCTCCCCTTTTGGTCCTGATGAACAAAAACAGGTAATCAGTTCTATTTTCTTTCTTTTGTGTGTTCTTCCTGTTTGCATTTGTAGCTTTGTTTTGACATATACCAAGCAGGAGGGAATCAAGTTTAAAAAATTCAACTAGATTGTTCTCGTTTGCATCATGTAACTTAACATGTTCATTACATACCCCGACTTTTTTCCCTTTTAGCTTTAGTTTAATAAGTAATGCGTGAAACCTTGTTGTGATTCCCTTTAATATGCTTGTATGTCAACATACAGGGTGATCATTTTATAGTAGTTTGCTTCAATTCCTCAAGGCTAACTGGTGTTTACAAGAGAGCTTGAAAAGAACTATTATTGATTGGTTGAACTTGCTATTACTTCTTGTAAAGACATAGATAGTAAACGAATTCTAGATTGGCAGATTATTGTTACATATATGATATTAGCTAGTTGATTTTTGTCACCCGTTAAACCTGGTTCTTCTATGCTCTTCTTTGTTTCCTTTCTTTTTGTTGCCTAAAATATGCCTTCCAAAATTTGCTTCACGTTTGGACAGAGTTTGGCGGGAGGAATCACATAATGGTCCTAGGTATCAACCGCATGAACTTGTTTTACTGAAATTTACACCGTTCTTCCTCTTCTTTGCCAGAATCCTCTCTATTTTTATGAATTCTAATGAACAGGTTTTGCAGTTAGCCTAGCCACTTCAAATTTCTTTCCTTTTATGCTTCACTTGGGCTTCCGAGCCTTTTTGTCATTTGCTTGAAATTGAGCAATTCAACCTCTTCCTCATATGTATTGACAACATTTTGTAGCTGATGCTGTGTCCTGCTGTTTTGGTTCTAATATGAGTAAAATCAAAACTCCTGCTTATATGATTTTGAATTTTATTTTCTAGCAGATCAGTTTCCAAGAGTTTAAAAACAAGCTTCTGGAACCAGGTTTAGTTGACCGTATTGTGGTCTCTAATAAATCAGTTGCTAAAGTGTATGTGAGGAGCTCACCTCAAAATCAAACAAGTGATGACATGCTAAGTCCTACTAATGGTACCCCTACCAGAGGACATGGTGGCCAATATAAGTACTACTTCAACATTGGAAGTGTTGAATCCTTTGAGGAGAAGTTAGAGGAAGCTCAAGAAGCTTTAGGGATTGATCCACATGACTATGTTCCTGTTACATATGTATCTGAAATGGTTTGGTATCAAGAATTGATGAGGTTTGCACCCACATTGTTGCTTTTAGGAAGCCTCATGTACATGGGGCGGAGGATGCAAGGTGGATTGGGTGTTGGTGGTGGGGGTGCAAAGGGTGCCCGTGGAATATTCAACATAGGGAAAGCCCAGGTGACCAAAGTCGATAAGAATACTAAAAATAAGGTTAGCTTTTTGTTTCATTATCGATAACAGTGGCTACTCTTCTCAGTTGTCATTTAAGGTTTCATTTTTTCACATTACACTTTTCTTAGGTAATTTTTAGAATTTCGTCATATAGGAACTTTTCAACGATCATGCAATATATATTTATCTATTTCTTCCCTACTTCATTACTCACAGGTCTATTTCAAAGATGTTGCTGGCTGTGATGAAGCGAAGCAGGAAATCATGGAGTTTGTACACTTCCTCAAGAACCCAAAGAAATATGAGGAACTGGGAGCTAAAATACCTAAAGGTGCTCTTTTAGTGGGTCCTCCAGGAACTGGAAAGACCCTTTTAGCGAAGGCAACTGCAGGGGAATCTGGTGTTCCTTTTCTATCCATATCCGGTTCAGACTTCATGGAGATGTTTGTTGGTGTTGGACCATCCAGAGTGAGACATTTGTTTCAAGAAGCAAGGCAATGCGCTCCTAGCATTATTTTTATTGATGAGATTGATGCAATTGGCAGAGCGAGGGGTCGAGGGGGCTTCTCAGGTTCCAATGATGAGAGGGAAAGTACCCTTAATCAGTTGTTGGTGGAAATGGATGGATTTGGAACTACTTCTGGGGTAGTTGTTCTAGCTGGCACTAATCGGCCAGACATTTTAGATAAGGCATTACTAAGGCCAGGTCGATTTGATCGGCAAATTTCCATTGATAAGCCTGATATTAAAGGCCGTGAACAGATCTTCAACATCTACTTGCCAAAAATTAAACTTGATCGTGAGCCATCCTTTTACTCTCAAAGGCTTGCAGCCCTCACTCCTGGATTTGCTGGGGCAGATATTGCAAATGTTTGTAACGAAGCTGCTCTAATTGCTGCTAGAAATGAAGGATCGCAGGTTACTATGGACCATTTTGAGGCCGCAATAGATAGAGTCATTGGTGGTTTGGAGAAAAAGAACAAGGTAAACCATCTTTTCTAGGAGCATAATACACTACACTACAGCAAGTATCTATTACCACCGCCACACCACCACCACTACATTAGTAATAAATGTTTTTAGTTTATAGATAGATAAGGAACTCCTGCTTAACTTTAAATGCTATGCATGAATAGATAATACTTGACCCTATTCTGTTGGCAATGATACTTTTTGCCAACAATGATTACCTTTTCCTAGTTTTTTTTTTTTTTTTCCATAATTGCAACAAGTAATTTGTGCTTTTCCAAATCAGGTAATAAGCAAGCAGGAACGCAGGACTGTTGCTTATCATGAATCGGGCCATGCTGTTACCGGTTGGTTCCTGGAACATGCAGAACCGCTTTTGAAGGTGACAATTGTTCCTCGTGGCACAGCTGCGCTTGGATTTGCCCAGTATGTTCCAAACGAAAACCTTCTCTTGACCAAGGAACAGCTTTTTGATATGACATGTATGACCCTTGGTGGTCGAGCAGCTGAACAGGTATTAATGAAGTTGTCCCTAGTGTCCTGGATCAAAGAAGTGGGTCATGTAAAATACTATTTTGCCATCAGATTTATCATGCATTTGACTTTGCACTCTTTCACCACATTTTCATCCAAAAGAAATTTAAAATGAATTAACTAAATCAAGAAGAGAGGAAGTGAAACTAATTCCTAGTCAACTATGTTCGCCAGTTTCATTGTTATACGGATGAGGTGTGACACCTTTGAATGCAGGTTTTGCTGGGGAAAATTTCAACAGGAGCTCAAAATGACTTGGAGAAGGTGACAAAGATGACATATGCCCAAGTGGCAGTGTATGGCTTTAGCGAAAAGGTTGGTCTTCTCTCGTTCCCTCAGCGGGAGGACTCGTTTGAGATGTCCAAGCCCTACAGCAGCAAGACTGGGGCACTAATTGATGGTGAAGTGCGCGAGTGGGTGGGCAAAGCGTACGAGCGAACCATCCAACTTATAGAAGAACACAAAGAAAAGGTGGCTCGGGTTGCGGAATTGTTGCTCGAAAAGGAAGTTCTTCACCAAGATGACTTGTTAGAGGTGTTGGGTGAGCGACCATTTAAATCGAGTGAGGCTACAAATTACGACATATTCAAGGAAGGTTTTAAAGACGAAGAGAAAATTGCAGAAACGCCAGTAAGTAGTAAGGAGGATGACGAGGCTACACCCATACAGGTTGCTCCTGCATAGCAAGTTGAGACCATGATATTTCTGTACATTTGTTTTCAATTGTTTTTCAATCATAAAATTGAATTTTTGTATGACTGCAACGTATTAAATTAGTAGTCACAGAAGAAATGCTGTTCTTCACTTGTAACTCTTCAAATCCATTCCCCTGTTCGTCTTCTGGTTTTCTTCATTTGAATTGACCCACAATTGAATTCCTTGTGATTTTATCAACCCTTGTTCTTTCTGGTCTGTCAAATGGTCGATTTGCCCCCGTCTTTTTAGTTCTAACAAGAGTCTCATTTGTTTACTTCTGACGTCATAGAGTGGATATCTTTGGTCATATTATATGGCTCGATAATACATGTCCTTTTCAAGTATATGTTAAATTTGGTTCCGCTAACAACAATCCAAATAGTTCTCGAGACAAAGCAGACAATCTGTGTTGGGCAGATTGATTTACACATTTTTGTAAAATCTGATAAGCCGACGAAGAATAATGGATAAGCTCGTAACCTGATGGATTTGTACCACCCATCAAATGCCTCCTCATCAGGGAGCTATTTGAATACATGCCAGGCAAGTAACATTACATAGGAATCAAAACAGCTGCCATTTGATTTCAATTCCTACCATAAAAAAATTTCATAGCCATATTTACATGAATGATGCACTGAAAACTTCTTGTATTCATAATCTGCTAATGGTAATTCTAAGAGCTACAAGCATTAGGTTCATTGTATTAATCCTGGAAAGGTTTCCAAACTGAAAGAGCAGAGATGATTCTCCCCTTCCATCCTTGCAGCATCCACCGTCCGTTTTCATCCACGACGAAATCCCTGTTGTATTCTGATCTCACAGTAGATCGAACTTTCTTCAGAATCTCCTGATCTAATGGTAGCTGCATGAACCCAGCTCTCATATTCCTGACCTGCCATTGTTTGTATGTTTCTGGTCTTTCAACCCTCTCTGCACCCTCGCATGCTATTACGTTCATGATATCTCTTCCGTAAATCTCCTTCTCGTATACTGTTCTCTGCTCGTCTTCGCGGGGCACATTAACATCAAACATGTCGAACAACGCAGAGAAGTGGTAGAGTGCCTCCCGAAAACGAGTGACGAAGAACGGTGCATTGTAAGTACCGTTAATGACTCCATGAATGAATATGTCTGGACTGATTCTCCTGATCAGTTTCAAGACAGCATCTCTCGCGCTGTTTGCTACAATTGTATCATCAGGGAGATTTCGCAACCGATACAAACAGTTAACAACAGTCATTTCATCTCTGTCAATGTTAAGATCCTCATATTTGATGGTTTCCCATTTCTGTGCTACAGCATGATACTGAAATGGGACACGGAACCTTTCACAGTATCTTTGTAAGCGATGTCCGGTTTCCTCAACTCGTTCGGCAGGGCGAAAACCAGGCTGAGGAAGCTCGATTCCTGTAATCCGCAGCATGGGAGGTCCACCAGGTCTTTCTGAGAGGCGCTGGATAAGGCAAGGCCATTGAAAACCGTAAAGAACACCAAAATCAACAATGTGAAGGCTGCTAGCTTTCTCTGCCAGCTTGAAAATCGTCTGGTTAGCAAAGAAATTTGACATCCTCTTGAAGGGGCACGCCTTAACATAAACCTGGTAAGCCTTTAAAATATCAGAAACTGGTGTCTTGCTACTTAAAAGTGGTGAATACGCGGGTGTCCTCGTGCCAGCCAGACGAGTCTCGAGAGCATTGGCGAAATAATGTGCCAACCTTTGGTTTCCGTCCTCGAAAGCCGAAGCGTGCTGCCTGATCTGCCGAAGCAGCTCGGTAGCAGTCCTCTGATCACTGATTGACACAGATTGTGCACATTGAGTTAGCAGAGTCGACAAATCCACCAGTTCTCTTTTCTTTCCTTGTTTCCTTCTTCGTGTTGTTCTACCATTTGATCCTTTACTCGATTCATTCGCGCTTGCTCCATTCTGCAAGTTCTCATGGATATTACACAACCCGGATTTATTTTTTCCACTCGGACAAAGCAATACCTCATCAAATATGTCGGACTGCTCAGACTCAGCAAGAGAGATTGCAGAATGCTTGTTACTTCTCTCTTCTTCCAGATAATCACTATCCTCCCGCTCATGATTCTTCCTTCCCCTCGAACTTTCTGGCGATGAATCTCTTCCCTCCTGATCTGAAAATGTTGGTGAATTGCTAATTAGAGGCAAAACCAAGGAATCAACACTACCTATCCCTTCCCTGATAACTGTTAAAACGCTTGATTCACCATTTGAATCTAAATTATGAATTCGGTCAGAAGACCCATTCAATTTTTCGACGAAAGCAGCAGGATGGCTATTATTGCCATCAGGAGAAGTGCTCCTCCAACGTGAACTATCATCTGGGCTGTCGGCAAGTTGATGACAAGGATTCATCAAAGAATGAGGATATTCCTGACCCAGAACATCATACAAAGATTTCTCAGCAGCTTGAAGGGCTAAACAATCCTGTAACATACAGGTCTTACCCTCTAAATCCTCTTCCATAAGAATATCACTTATGTACTTAAGTACTGCATTGTTATTTGGATCATGCCCTTCTGAATTCCAAGAAGAAGAAGAAGAAGAAGATGATGATGATGATGATGGTCTCAAATCATGAATAGTTTGTGGTTTGAAAGAACAAAAGGGCGGATTAGGATTAGGATTAGTCAAGTTATGACTGAATTCATACTGGAATCTATTAGTGGAATTATGACATTCTGGGAAAAGAGTATCCATAATTGACAAAAAAAACTGCTTTTACTGCAGAAAAAGCTTTGAGAAAGTAAGTATTAGGAAAAGATAAGAAACTTACGGCTCAGATTTATTTGTTAGCTCAACTGATACCAATTTTACCAAAAAAGGAGTTTTCACTCAAAACTTTGATTACTGCTTCAAGAACAAGGTTTTGAACTGATGACTTTCAAGATTATGCTGGATTATATTCCTTTCTATTTCTATCAGATCTTTATTTACGGATAGAAATTGGAAAGAGTCAAGAACCCAGAACAAGAAAAATCAAAAGAAACAAGAAAATCCAAAATCTTGCAAGAAAGATTGGATCTTTAGCTACAAAAAGAAAAAAGGAAGAAGAAGAAGAAGAAGATGATGATGATGATGATGATGAAGCAAGAACTGCAGGAATACCTGAGTGAAACAAAGGAAAAGAAAAAACAGCAAGAAAGATATTAAAGAATGTAGAATTTGGTAGAATCAACACTGAAGCATTAGCTTATTTAAATACAAGAAAGTGAAGATCTCTAATTCCATACACATAATCTGATAATTGAAGAACCATGAAATGAAGCTTCCTCGAAGGATTGTTTTCAATAATATTAATAATAATAGTAAAAGAACCAGCAGCCACCACTTATGGCTTAATTGTCATTTCACTCACCATTTCTCACTTTATTATTCATTTTTTTTTTCATGTTTTTTATGTAATTTATTTTTATAACTTGTTCAATTTTATCCATTGATTTACTTATTCCATTCTTAAATAGTTTCTCATAGTTTATTTAATTTCTTTATCATTTTCTTGAATTCCTGTTTGTTAAGATAGTGTTTAATATGTTAATTAATTAAAATTTTAATATTAATTTTTAAATTATGATTAAATATCATGAATACTTATATGGGTTGAATGTATTATAAATTGAATATTACGAGTGTTGATGTGAATTAATGTACTAATATATTAGAATTAAGATTATGAATTTAACTCTTGACAAGAACATTCCATTGAGATCATTAATAACATTTACGGTGGAGGAAATTGATTATATTATTAAATAAAATAATTAAATATTAATAATTAGTAGGGGAGAATTAAATATCATTCAAATAAGCAATAACTTTTAAATTCTATTGATTGCTGAATAGAATCAATAATAAATAAATTGCAATTAAATGAAATAATCTAGAAGACAAATTGACAAAAGAAAATTCTTAAAAAAAGAAGAAAAAACAAAAATAATGAAATGTTGGCTTTATATGATACGTAAAAGATGTAAGGGTGGACATGAAAGTGGTCCAATGGGTGTTGGATTATGCTTACATGTTGACCTTAGACCATAACATAAAACAACTAGGATCTCCATCTACGACCCCGGATCTCCGTCTAGGAGGCCGCTGGGTACCGTGATTTACCTCCTTTATTATCCTATCAGGTCGGGGTGTGGGGGTCCTTGGGGTGAGGGTATATCACCTTTTGGTACCAAATAAAACAACTAGCCTGTCTTCTTCCTCCTTTATTTATTTATTTATTTATTTATTTTTATTTTTAATTTCTTTTTTAATATAAAGTCTTGATCTCCAAGTCATTGACCAGGGCTCGTGACAAGTGTGAACGAAGAGAGGTTTTTGATTTTGGTCGGTCGGAGCTGAATTCGTACTAAAATCATTAACCAATCGGAAGATTCATGATGGCGATTATAAATTAATTATTTTATGGAGTTCTTTTAAAATTCGTTGAAAATTAAATAAGCTTTTTACAAATATTATCTTCTTTGAAAATTATTAAAATAATGAATTTTTAAAAAATATTTATGAAAATAATTTTTTATAGTTTAATTTTTTTTTGATTTATGTAATAAAAATTAGATGATATTATCAATTGATTCATAGACATATTTTATGGTGTAAAATTTACCCATAATAAATTTTAAATTTATATTGATCTTGCATGATATAGTAGTTTTATGTTAATTTTAAAACAAAAAGTTAAAGGAATTAACTACCTATTTTTATGCTAATTCACCAATTAAAATGTATTTAATATAATTATCCTTATTAATCCCTTGTATGAGTTAAATTTCTATGTTTACGCAATTTAATCTTATGTTCATATCAAGCTTTTTCTAATAATCAATCCATCCGGTAATGCAATTAATTATCTAAAATGTACAACTAATCAATACCAAAATTAAAAATAAATAATTAAGCATTTAAAATATGAATTGCATTAAATAACCTAAACATAGGTTCCAAACAATAGTATTCGGTCCCTAAATATATCTCTACTCACAATCAACCCATCAAAGTAAACTCCAGAATATTGAAATAAAAATTTTACGATCAAATATTGAAGAAATTAAATAGAATGTTAAACTAAATAGATTTGACTTTAAATCCTTTTCGTTCTTTTGGTTTCTTTTTTCCTTGAAGTTGAAGCCTTAATGATTGTTGTAGAGGTTGAAAATGTTAGAGAAAATCTCTAGTTAATTACCTAAAAACCTAAGTAAAGAAATTAAAGATGTAAGATTTATATCAAAGTCCTCATTTTATGTCTAGAATTTGCATAAAAATAGTGTAGAATACCGAACTCAAGTTGAGTTAGACTTAACTCGATTCAAGTTGATAATTATTAGTGAAAATTATACTTATCAAATTCAACTCGAGTCAATTTGATCCTAACTCAAGTTGAGTTTAGCAAGTTTATATGGATTACTAGCATTTAGTTGATTTTAACTTGGCTCAAGTTGAATAAAAACATTTGGAATATACAAAAATAAAGTCCTATGATTAATGAAATAAAACATGTAAAATGTAAATAAAATATTAAAGTACTAAATAAACTATACTAAATATAAAAGTCTATGAAATGCATGAATATATGAAAAATTAAATGAGAAAATAATAAATATATGTTAAATATAAAAAATAAGGCTATTAAATAAACATTTTTACTCCATCATTGATCTATTAAATTGAGTTAAATATTATTATAAGTAAAGTTTTATCGTATTTGATTTAACTCATTAATCTAATTTCAATAAAATAATAAAATTTCATTATTTTGATTATATGTTTATCAATTAATTATATTATTTTATATTATAAAAATTATTCTATATCAAACATATTTAGTTAACTAGTATGATATATAAATTAATCGTATTAAATAAATTACTTAAACTACATATATTAAATTTAAATCATATTAAGTTTAAATTTTTAATGTAATTATAATTTTAAATGATATCTGAATGAATTTTAAATTTATTATATTTACGAATTGATATAATTTGATTATTATCCGTCGATTCAAATTATGATAGAGTAATTAATGAGTGGTTGATTGATTGTGTTTTGAGAAGTCAAAAAGGAAGAACGGGTTTAACAGTAAAATCCCAAGCAACAGTTATTCATGTTAAAGGAAAGAAAAGTATAATGGCTGCAGTCAAACTTCATATTCTTTCCATGTTTCATTTTCATTGAAAAGGTATGAAAAGAAAATTAATTTTACAAATTTATCTAATTAAATTAATCGAATTAAATAAAAAAATTTTAATTAATTATAGATTGATAAATTAATTGAAATTTATAACATTTTTTAAAAATAATATTTTATTATAAAATCACTAATATTTATTTTTTTATCAATGAAATTATTTATTTTCTAGTTAAATTAAAAATACAATTAATTATTAATGGAACAGATTAATTGAATACAAATTTCTAAAAATTAAAACATTATTTTTTGCTCCAACTAGTTTAATATCAATTACACATCCAATCTCCATTATAAAGCACAGACAAAAATAAAAAATAAAAAATAAAATGAATTATTTTCATATATTTTCATTAATATGGATGTTTTATAAATAAAATTAATATCTAATTAGTTTATTTTCTTCTCATCTCAATATATATTTTTTTACTTTTTAATGATATTGAGATATTATTTTTTTGATATTACTATTAATTTTTTAATCAAATAAATGAAATTCATTTCTTCTTTACTTTTATTCTCTTCAAATATTTGGAAAAAGTCTAATTATTTGTTTAAAAATTAAATATGAAATGGACTGCTAAATACTTTTTGCTTCATTTTACTAGCTCACAGCACGTGCGAACACGCTATTGTGTTGGTACTTTTTGTCTCTTCCCACGGAGAGAGGCGTGTCCAGGTCACAGCTCATAGTCATAGCCGCATACAAACACGTGCAAGTCGCACGTCTCGCGTGCACATAATTAACGATTATGAATCTCGGAATGTATTTATCATAATTTTTTATTTGAAAATCGAAAATAAATACATGTAAAATGATAAAGTTGGATTGGGTCAAAAATTTCAATTCAGCTTCAAAGAGGGACTCTTCACAGTAGTCATTGGTTATAATGATATTTTTAACCATTTATGGAAAACAAATTGAATTCCAATTTCATAATATTATCTCATTAATATTATTAATAATGGCTAATTATAGTAGTTGTTAATAATAAAATAATATATAAAATAGATTAATTTGATTGACATGACGTCAATTCCAATGACGTTGAGATATTATTAATCCAACGGCTATGGAGAGGCGATATATAATGAGTAGCCGCCAATGAAGAAAATGAGACCAAAATGATGGGGTGGATGAAAATGGGTTGGGTTGGGTTCGTGATGGGTCCATTCCGGAGAGTGGACGCAAACCAAGTCGTTTATAATTGTACACTTTTTTAACATCATTCGTTAATTCATTTTGTCAATTTCCAAATGCCCAATAGAATATTAGTTCAAACCCAAATGGCCGACCAAATAACTCCTTCATCTCCATAACCTTCAGCTGTCATCATGGATTTTTCTTTTATTAAATCCCCCATATTTTAATATATCTTTATACAGTAAATTTAAGATATATATATATATATTTATTTATTTATTTTAATGTTATTGTAAAATTAAATATTAAATCTTTCGTTTATAATAATTCTACACATTTAAAAGAGTAAATTAAGAAAAACCGAACATCAGAAGTATTAATTATGTCCATAAAATTCAAACTCAAAGGCATAATTTTCAGACATCTACAAACGTGGGAAGCAAGTCATTGCATAACCCACGTTTCGAAAAGCACCGCTCTGACTCTCAAACATTTTTCTGGATAAACTGTAATTGCAAATAATAATAATATGTATTTATCATAGTTTTCCTTGATTTTATCAAACATTTATAGATTGAATGTATCATAAAATTAATATATATATATATATATATATATATATTAATATCAATTAATTTTAAAAAAATTAAAATACATGAAATTTTATAACTAACATTAAAGTTGATAAATACATATTTCTTAACATTAATAAAAATTAATGTTAATAAAAATTAATAGGCTAAATACATATAATATATATATATATTTCTTAACATCCATTAATTCTAGAAAAGTTGATAGCATATAAATTCCATCCCACAAAGATAAGCTTACTTTTTTTTTTTTAATTCCTTTTTAGTAAAATAATAACATGTTAAATCTTTACTATACTATTCATTAAAGTATGTTGAAAATTAAAAATTTGACTAATAATAAAATGATTTTATTCTCTTTCATAATTAAAGTAATTGTATAACAAGAAAAATATATTTAAATTTACCTTTTCAAATAAAATAATTAATATTTCTTTTAATTTTGATGAGATTAGAAATGAGCTTATCTTTATAGGAACAAGGAAGTTGTCATTTAAATAATTATATACTTCGATTAAAATTTACTTGAATTTCATTAATTTGATAAAATAACAATTGAAAATTAATAACAAAATTAAATGTAATTTTAGTTATTTTCTAGTTCTGGCGGATCTGAAATAAAACTTAATAATAAAATTGTTGTTACAATATGATAATAATAATACATCAATGAATTTTAATTAAAATATAAAAATAGTTAGAATAGTAACTTTCTTTTACTAAGTTTATCATATTTTAATAATTTAAAATATTTGACTAGAATTAGGGGCATATAAATTGAAAGTTGAATTGAAAAATTGAATCAAACTGACAAATTTGATTCAGTTTGATTTTAAAATTTAAAATTTAAAATTTTAAAAATGTTTCATTTGATTTAAGAAAATTGAAAAGTTTGATTTATAAATTAAAATAATCAAAAGATAAAGTAAAAAAAATGAATCAAATTGAATTTTTGATCTGATAACTAAATTAATCAAATGCTCATCCGAGCATAATCATGAAAATACATTAAAATATTATATTTTCTTTTCATTTGACCATTATATCATAATATTATTATTGATGGTAAATCAATATCACAAAAAAAAAAAAACCATACTTGAGCATTAAGAAAATAATGTTTTTGTCATGTTAAATAAAGTGAAATCATTTAATTACAAAATACTTAATGGATAATCCATATAATTAATGTACTAAATACATTAGTATAATAATACTAGTATTATTGAAAGCAACACTATATTTTTAGAGAATATTAATTCAATAATTTAATTAGTTAATTAAAATATTTTATTAAATATTAACCGATCAAATCAATAAACCAAAAAATAAAATAAATAATTAAATCAAAATAATTTTTTTTAAAAAAATCTGTTAATTAAACTATTAATAGAAAAATATATGAATTGATATATCAGAAAGTGTATAATTATTATGTTTACGATCGATTATTTGATGGGTTTTAATGAACATTTTTGTTATTACATAATATTGATAATTTTTAGTATTTCTTTTAATATTTTATAAACTTATGGGTAATATATTCAAAATTGGTTATGGACAATTAATATGTGGGATGTAATATTTGGAGAAAAGAAAGGGGTATTGGATTTCAACATTCAAAGAGGGCAGGAGGCAGCTCTATCCATTTTCCATGCTTAAAACAAAAACAATCACAATCAACTCCCCCCACCATCCCTTCATTCATTGAATTCTCCCAGTCTCTCTTAATGCACTGAATTCTATCACTTTCCTGTTTGGTTAAACTTGAAGCTCTCTTATAATATTCATAAACTATATCATTAAGCTTTAATCATATATATTATAATCTTGCGCCAATCCAATTATCCAATAGTTAATCATCGCACCATTTTCAACTTCCTTTTTTGTATTCGAAATTAGTTTAATCATGGGTAATATTTGTTTGATCGAAATATAATAATTTGTTAATCGAGCAAAATAGATATCATTAAGTAATAGAAGTCGGTAATAAATCGTATTTAAAAATGAGGATACGAATCTTAAACTTTGCTGATTTTATTAAAAAATAGAACAATTTGTGAAATTTTTATAATTATTTTTGTCAAAGAATGATATTTCCTAAATGATCATATTCCATATAAAAAAAAAATACTTTTTCTTGGTTACAAATTGTCGATTCATTCGATGGTTTAAGTTTATGAGATGAATAATTAATTGATATAGTATTAAAGTCTCTACGATCAAAAAGATTTAAAATTACATCAGTTAAAACCCTTGATTATTAAATAATATATTTTAACAAAATAAATACTGATCTATACATGTTCATACTTCAAATCTAATAAATATTTATGCGTTTAGTAATTAATCACTTAAATTTTTAGGTATGAATTTTTATGATATATTCTTATTTTTTATGATATTTTTTTGAAATTAATATACTTCATAAATATTTGAATTATTTGGATAAAAAATATTAACAAATAATAAATTTATAAACTTTTATCATTTTATTGTATAATAAATAAAATATTGAATATCTTTCTATGTTCACATTTTCTCACAAAACAATAAAACAAGGATCTAAAGTCAAAATATAGAAGAAAATGTTGTAAAAGATTGTCTTGGAACTAATAGCTACAAAACGCCAAAAAGATATGTATTTTTCTAAGGTAATGTTTATTTATATAATTATTAGCATTCAATTTTATAAATATTTGAGTAATAATATTTTAATTTCTCATCCCAATCAATTTATATTCATAAATTATCCTGTAAAACACATTAATTTCTCTATTATTTAGAACAAACCAACACATAAAACAAAGTATAAACTAGCTATCTAACTTGTAGTCAATAGGGCTACCCCATGATACCTAAAATAAGCCACACAAGCAATCTTATGAGTAGCCTTATTAGCTTGTCACATAATCCTATCAATAGTTAAACATGCAAACTTTACAAGTAAACGCAAGCAATCTTGGATGGTACAACTAACCTCCAACAATATCTTCCTCTTGCATTTGAATGGCTTGAAGAACTTGTCAGTTGTCAATTACCACATTAACTTGCTGCTCCTTATTTTAAAAAAAAAGTCATAACCCATGCTTTCATACTCATGAAAGATTAATTAAGGAATCAGCATTATATTCAAAATGCCCTTCCTATGGCCTATGTCAATTACCAACTTCACCCCTTTGATAACCCACCATTGCTTGTTTTTTTTTTTGAACCAAATATGATATATTAATGAGGACAATCACTATACAAAATAGACTCTAGAGCTGGTGGAATATCAGCCCTCCAAAACTGATGAAGATTGGTTTTCCTAACATATTTAGCAAGCCAATCTGCAGCAGCATTACAATTCCTAGTACAAAAAATAACTCTGGAGTTAGCGATCCTATTAAGTATGTTACACCCACATTAGAGACCCTAGGAGTATACGTAGATACGTATCTAGGGATGTATGTGCATGTGTACATGTGTATATGATTACCGAGGGGTGTACGTAGGTGCATTGCAATGTGTGGATTTACATTGTGTTATATGC
>CANYBF011362852.1:0-17769 GCA_948192965.1 Dalechampia spathulata | reverse complement strand
TATATATATATATATATATATATATATATATATATATATTCAATTATGGATAAGTGGGACCAGTCATCTGGGTTATTGGTTGAACAAAGTAAAGGTGGGATCTGCATTGTGATTGGAGCACTCATTTTTGGGATGTAAAATACTGCTAATTGCAATTTTCTTTGTCCTTTTTGCAGATTATTTATTTATTTATTTATTTTTATGTATCAATATAATAAATTGTATATATTGTTCAAAAATAATATAGAATTGTATAAACCTATGTCTTAATTCTATATAATATTGTTGTTGGCCTTAGAATTCAAAATTATTATTTTAAATTAATATGAGTTTTTATTTAACAAATAAATATGCATTTTAAAGTAAATCATCTATATAATAATAAATAATTTGATATATATTAAATTAATAATTAATAAAAAGAAAGATCTCGTAAAAAGATAGTCGAAAACTTCATATAAGAACAAAATAAAAAATAATACGGGTTCGTTTCACTTATAAGATTTTAAAATATATACATTCTATTAAATACATATATCATATTTAATAAAATATATTATTTGATTTAAAATACATAACAGGTTTAAGAAGCATACATAAAGTATACAAATTATATAGACATTAAATCCTATAAATATTAAAAATAAGATATTTTAAAAATATCATCTAAAAATGAGTATTTCAAATCTTACAAAAATAAAATATTTAAAAGCATACTATATAATGTACATATTTGATTCTCAATTTTACAAATCAAATAGAATATATTATTAAATATATATTTTTTATTAAAATATCTTATTTTAAATAATTTAAATCAAATGAAGTATCATATTATTTAGTAAGAATTGTAGCAGCCATGGAGAAATTTTAAATTAAATAAATTTAATTATGTATTCTTTTTAAAAAATATTTTGAAAATTTAAAATGAATCAAATCAATTTTTAATTAATTTTAAAATTTTTAAATTAAATCAAATTAAATTTTGATTTAATTTGATTTTATTCAAATTTTTATATTAATTTTTTGGTTATTTTGATTTTTTGAAGAGAGTTTTTAATTTTAGGTTAAAAGGACGATTTACTCGCCCCAGACTGGATAGACGCAACGCCCAAGCATGGATCTTGGGGTTGGGCCCAAGCAGATCCAGTGAAATGTCACCTGCTCTTTCTTTTTCTTCTCTAACCTCTGATATTTTTATCTGTACTAATAATATAATATAATAGTAACAAATAATCATTTATATGTATTGATGTTATATTGATTAATGTTATATTTATCAATATAGTGTCAATAATGAAGAGTGACATGTATTACTATATTATTAACGAATCTATAATACATATAAGAATTTATTAACTTACGAGTTCATATTTTCTCCGTAAAATCATAACTTTAAAATATAATTTCTCACAAGATCAAAATACATATACGAATGCTAATATATAACGTTTTATATATAAATGATTCCATGAGGAGTTATTCTCAGCATACATCAAAGTTACGATGGCTTGCTGTCCATGGAGAAAGGGTTCCAAAAATATATTCAGAAATTTGAGTTGTTCAGAGTAGTCATGTTTTCAAGTCATTTACATATTGGCAGATAGTAAGAAGAAAAAACGGACACAGCCTCCAAGTTTCTTATGATTAAGGTGGAACTTCAGCACAAAACTCAAAGCATCCATCCTGGGATGAACCCTCCCACTGTTTGGGCGTGAGTTGTAGCCGCCATCTGGTCTGAACCTACGCTGCTGTACCTGTATAACCACCAGCATTTCACCATTAAACAGTAACAAAACAGCCAACGACTGCTGAACTAACTACGCTGTGAAATGGAGGCTTACCCTATTCGTAAAGTGGGGTTGCAATCTAGAGGCTGGAATAAATCGTGAGGATGAGGATGCTCCTGCTGCTGCTGCCCATATGACATACTGTGCTCGCCACTTTCCCATGATGGTTGAAGATTTCTTCCACTCATCTCATCCAGCTGAAAACCAGACATGAATTTTCATCAATCAACCAAGATATCGACGGTCATCTAAGCATGCTGAAACTGAAACTGGGTGGATCCTGACAACATTTCAGCATTTGGGTCCTGGACAAGAAAGTATTACTTTTATCGTCAAAGCTCTGTTAGCTTCCAGCAACAACTGCTCCTGTTATGTACAAGCGAAGCCAGTAGGAATTATCAGCAAGGCACTCTTTGGAATTTAAAACCATGAAATTTGAATTCTATAAATTCCATGAAGTTCATGTTTGTTGGGTTCGTTCTAACAGAAATATCTTGGAAAATTTTGCAAATACCTTATTCTGAAGTTGGGAAAGTTGATCGATCATGTACTGAGTCTGAAAAGCAGATTACAAGAACAATGTCAAATAACCAACTTGCTTTTCTTCTAAAAACAGATGAAAATTCAAAGCCCAACACGAGCATTTGATTAATTGTTGGAATTTTCTTGCTATTTCCTACTATAAACAGGACATGTTCCCTCCAGGAAAAATACCCAAATGCAATAAATAAATCCTGACACGTTTGGTAACCTTGGTGGAACGAACTTGCTTCAAGGATGATTCTAACTGGCGTTCAAGCTGTTCAAGCTCCTTTGTATTTAGAGGGCCCAGGTCCTCCCCGAGAAGGTTCCTGACAAAAACATGTCAGATTTCACCATAAAGATTCAAGCAATGAAAAATAGCTTAATCAAGCAAGAATCTTTACAGAAATTGCTCGTCATCCATGACCATTATCATAGAAAATTCATGTACTTGTTTTACCTTTGACTTCGTTGAAGGGATTCGAATCTAGTTTTGAGTTTCAAGTACTCCCTGTAGCTGCTCTGCTCACAGAAACACAACTTGTAAACAGAAAATCATATCATATCTGGAAAGTGAATCCTTCTTCTTATTATCATCTGGAAAGTTAACAATAAGATATCTGAGTTAAAGAAATACACCTCAAGCTCCTTGGCAGGCTTGTTAACTTCCATAGCACCATAGCTGCATTTCTGATACCTTTCCAGGGAGTTGAGCATACTGACAATTGCAAGAATTTGAAAACAATTCTCAGCATCATCACAAGATTTGAACCAAAAACTTTTCAATGTGATTCAAAGAGAAACACATGTCTGGATTCTTAAATATGAATCAACTGAAATGATATAAAACAATTTAACTTCAATTTTAAAACTTTTGATAAGAATTTCATCTGTATATAAGAATTTCAACTAAATTCACAAATGACAAAGCTTAATCGATCATATAAAGATGAAATTATTGACTGACCAATTATAACATGATGTATGTTAATGTTTAGATTATAATATATAGTTTTTAATATTAAATTTACGTAAATAGAAAGCATATATAGTAAAAGATATAATGAGTATATTATTTATATTTGTTACATGTAGTAATTTAGAGAATGAAATATTAATCTTACAATTTAATAATTATATCAT
The DNA here is from genome assembly GCA_948192965.1 of Dalechampia spathulata. Lineage (NCBI taxonomy): Eukaryota > Viridiplantae > Streptophyta > Magnoliopsida > Malpighiales > Euphorbiaceae > Dalechampia > Dalechampia spathulata. The sequence goes on along the minus strand of CANYBF011362852.1, from coordinate 14,314 downwards.
AAATTCCTTCATATATTTATCATATAATAAAAAAATATTCCTCTTGTAATAATCATACATATCCTCATTATTCCTCTTGTATCTTAATTAATTTTGGTTCCATTTAATTTTTATAGAAAATATAATTATACATAATTATACATAATTTCATTTTCTTTATGTATATATTTACATAAAAAAATCTTCTATATTCATTTTATTAATACAAATATTAAGAAAATAATTAAAAAAATCTTAATCTTATAAAAATATATTAACAACATATTAAATTCATTTTTATAAATATCGAATACTTCATTTATTAAAAAAAATAATGGATAAAGAAGAACAAGAATGAAATTAGATTCTTAATTTAAAAAATATATAATTCATATATATATATATATATATATATAAAGTAATTTTTAAATGTTAATTTTTATAAGAATTTATTTAACACTTAAAATTTTAAGGTATTAAAACTAAAAATTAAATCCAAGTGAAAGTATTAAAAATAATATTTAACAATTAATTTTATTAAAAAAATTAGCTTGAAAGCTATTAAATAATTGTTTTAAAGAAAATCAACAAGCAGACAAAAGAAATAAAAGGGAAAGAGAGATAGCTAGGGTTCATGATTACAAGTCTTGTCAAAATTAAATGAATTTTTTTCTTATTATTTCAATTTAATTATATTATTCGATAAAATTATGTATTTGAATAATTATTAGTACTTTAATAATTATTAGCTGATATGTATGTATTAATCGTTAGTAATTAATTATTTCTATAGTATTTTATAGATAAATTGTTGGACAAAGTTACTATTTTGATCGGTTATTCGATCTAAAATAATGAAGTGATGAGTTAAGGAAAATGGAATTTACTGAGATTGTTTAGTGAAGAAAGTAAATAATAATATGGTGTTGAGGGCAAGTAAAAAGGGTAAACCAGAGAAAACATCGTTGAAGAATCAGAAGAAAAGCAACTAATGGGAAGGAGAGAGACGGTAGATTGAGGAATGAGTGGATGCATGTGTGAGTGTTGGTGGCTTGTTACTGACATCAGACACCATTAAACCAAAGCTTTGCATCAAACAGTTAGGTTCTTTGAGCATAGGAATGTGAACTTAAATATGAGTGGGTGGGAATTATGTGACATTAATCCCTCACAATTTTCTCTCTATATCAAAATCTGTTATTCCTTTGAAAACTACGTCAAATCACAACTACTTTGATTTTGATTTTGATTCTTTTCTATGAATATTCTTTCCTAATTTTATCTTCTAATTGATTCCATATTCGTTTTTAATACTTTTTTAATAATTCAACCACTCTGTTTGAATCGTTCTATGATTACTGCATTAAAAAAGATAATCTCATTTAATTAAAAATATTAATACATATTTATTTTTTTATCTTATTTTTTTATATAATTTCTATCGATTATATTTGATAACATAATATTTATATTGAAAAGATAATAAAGGGTATTATTCATATTTAATTTTTAATTACTATCTAAAACTATCAAAAGAAAAAAGTATTTGATTAGTTTGATTCAAATAAATTTCATAAATTTTGTAAAATTCATTTATAAACTTATATAAATGCATTTGATTTAAATAAATTTTTTAAGTTTTTATAATGAAATCATCCATAAGAAATCATCTATAAATAAATAATCCTAAAGAAATTCTTGAAAAATTATCCAGAATCATTGAAATGCATGCAAAATGATAGTAGTGTTAAGAACATGTTTAGCCAACTAAACTATATATTAAGAAAATGTATGCAAAAGAAACATGTTTTAGAGAAGATGATTAAAGATTAATTAATACCCAAAAAAATTTGTTGCAGTCAATCTTTTCATAGAATCCATGACAATGGTCAGATGCTCCCATTGAAATGTGATAAAGGGTGGTTTTTTTTTGCTCTTCATTTCCAAGAAGTATAGTGTAAATCCCATGAACAAGAAAAGGTGTTCTCCTGGTCTGAATCTCTAATCTCAATGACAATGGTTTCATTCAAGCTTTTGCTTGAAGAAACAGAGAAGTGTAATAAAAGGGATGTTGAAAGCAACAGATTTCGGAGTTGATTAATGACATGATCAAATGTTTTGGAGAAATTAAGGAACAAGTGAAGATTAACTCATAATCAGTTCTTCATTAACCATTTCACTGCTCGACCAGAACTTCAACAAAAGATGTTCATGGCAACAGACAAGAACAACAACAAGACTCTTTGGATTTGTTGTAGATCTCATGTATCCATCATCAGGCATAGCAGATCAAAGAGAATCATAATTAAACATCAAATATATTACAAATTATGTACATGAAAGAAATGCATATGCTAATCAGAAATCCATCATAAGAATCCATAAAAAATCAAGAAAAGCAAGCAGATCGCACGAGAAAAATTCAAAAAACAGAAAAAGAGACGAGGAAGTTAAGAGGGAAAGATCATACTTATTTATGCTGCTGAACTCATAGAGTTTGCCACGGTTAGAGAAGATGATGAGAGCAACTTCAGCATCGCAAAGAACAGAAAGTTCATAAGCTTTCTTGAACAGCCCATTTCTTCTCTTTGCAAATGTAACCTGTCTGTTTATCTTGTTCTCTATTCTCTTCAGCTCCACTCTTCCTCTTCCCATTTTATCAGTCAGTCAGGAACAAAATCCCACCAAAATCAACCCCTTCTTTCCCTTTCTTGTGTAATCTTTATGCAAAGATATCTATACCAAGGCTCGATCTTTGTATCATGCGTGTGTGTGTATATATACACATGTATGTGTGTATATATAATTGTTTCTTTTTGCTTTTTGGAAGTCACTAAGAACATTAAAAAGGTGGAGAAAAGTTAGATACTTTGATTGAACTTTGAAGAAACAAACCCTAGAGAGAGACAGAAAGAGAAACAAACGCTATTCAACATGTAAATATTTATTTATTTTTTTAAAAAAATATAAAATATTATTAAAATTTTTATATTTAATATATTACTCGATAAGCTTTATTATAAGTTGACAACTTTACAATTCGTTAACATAATTTTTTTTTTATGAAAGAAATCCAAATATGTCTTTTCATTATCATAAATAATATAAATTCTAACTGAAATAATAAAAAAATTTAATATAGATTTAATTTTATTAAAAGTAAAAATATTATTTATATAAAAGAATGGTTTTAAAATTTTTGAACATTTTTACAAATATTTTATAAAAATATCTTATTCTTTAATTATTATTGGATAAATTTGTAGTGATTAGATTGTTTTCATTAAGTTATATATATATATAATTTAATAATAATTATATATATATATGATGTTTTTTTCAATTTTACATCGTATGGTGAAAAATCACCTGCAATCTAAGGTTATTTAAGAACTGTTTCATTAAGCTCACGCGTTACAAGTGATTAGTGAAATGTACGCGCTACTTCTGGATTGCGTGTCACCTTATTAATCAGAAGGCATAGGACGTGATACATACGACATTAGGATGAAAATGGGCGTCGAAAGGTATGCTTTCTTTTATTTCTCGTTTCCTTTTAGAAGTGACAGAACGTCGTCGCCGACCTTAAAATGGATTAACACGTGTCGACATAACATTGGCTCAATTTATTTTCAAATATTTGTTAAATAAATGAATTTTCTTTAATTTGTCGAAAATTTATAAATAAATTAGTTGGCTTTTTTGCATTTAAAAATGAAAATTATTTTCATCAAATATGAATATTTCTTGATTTAATCGGTTAATTTCAAATTCAAATCTTTAGAATATAAAAATAATAAAATTTGATAAAAAAATATTTTTCAAAATTCTATTTGAAAATAATTGATTTTAATGATTAATTATCCTTATAAAATTGATTTTCTGGTGACTCGATTTTAATATGAAATGGTAAATAATGATTAGATGATAAAATTGGGATATCAGATAATAAAAAATTTATGAAAAATGGTAAGAATTTAATATGAAAAAGGATAAAAGATAATAAAATATCAGCCATTTTCATAAGATAAAAGAAGAAAAAATAGAAAATTAATAAATTTTGATAAATTTATTCCAGAAAATAATCAAAATTAAAAATATTAAGACATTTAATATTCCTACATAAATTATTTTCAAAAAAAATGATTAATACCTTTCTTGAAATAATCATAAAAGAAAAATGCCTTTTTTCTCAAAAAAAAAATTCAATCAAGAGCTTGAGAACCACAAAAATTTGAATATATTCAGGAAATTCAGTGTCTTTATGCCCTCTGAAGAATTTCAATTCTTTCACAAAAATAGGTATTAAAAAAAGTCAACTTTGATTCTATTCTTGAAAGACACATATCAAAATTGATTCAATTTATGAAAATCGATTTTGATAGAAAAAGAAAAGAAATTCCCAAAAGAATATAACACGTGATGCAATATTTTTATGAGGTTAAGCTGTATGTATGTACCTTTTTGGATAAGAATTAAGACCATATATAATAAAAAGCTTAACATTCTATTTGTGTGGCTGGTCCTTTGGTCAATTGATTAAGGCTTTCATGGAATAATCATATTTTTAAATACTAATAGATTTCACCCTTTATTTATTTATTATATACAATTATTTTATATTTTCACATTTAAAATCATACCATACCATCTGAGGTTAATGATGACTGATGAAAAATAATCGTCATGGATTGATTTCATATTTAAAAAAGAAAGATTATCATGTTGTATAAGGATAAAATTATATGATTAATTAATTTTTATACATAATTAAAAATATCTCCAATTACTTTATGATTATAAATATACAACAATATATAATAAAAAACGCTTTAAGTGATTTATTATCTATATTAATTAATTTATTTTATAAAAACTTGATGATAAATCATAAAATTATTATATTTGAATTTATAATATTTATCTTAAACTATTATTATCTATCAACATCCAAAAAAATACCGTTGACTCATATATTTTGTTAAAAAAAATCAGAATATATCTTTTGGAAATTAATAGACATGTGTGTGTGTGTGTATATATATATATATATATAATATTTACTAGGTAGGGTGGTAAAGTTAATGACAAATAATTCGAATAAAATAGAAAAGGAATTAGGATTTATCCATTTTTATTATTCCTTATTAATTGATTAATTAATTTTGGCCACTCTTTTTGGTCAATATTCACTATCTGGGAATTGGATCATTCTCATTATATATCTTCAATTCTCTACTAATTCTGTACTAAATTTTGAATCCTGTACAACTGAAAATCATTTTACTTACTTTTTATTCATTATTTTTTTATTTAAATAATTCATTTATAGTTCAAGTTTGACATTTTCATCTTTTTAATGTAAATATTCCACCAACTTTCCCTCCTATCTTCCATGGAGCATCAACACCCACTCTTATTTTCTTACTCTATTTTCTCAAATTTTCATCTAAATTTATGATTTTTAGCATCATTTAATCTTCCATCTTATATATGTTACATATATTTTTTATTTTTAAGAATAAATTATTTCAAAATCTTTAAAATTAGGCTTTTTTTATTGATTTTTTGACTTTTATTTTATAATTTAAAATAAATGTATATTTTTTAAATATCAAAATTATCCACTAAACTACAATAAAACTTTAAAAAAATCAGAGGAATCAAAATATAAAAATCTTATATATTTTGTCCAATAATCATTTTTAAAGATAAAAATATAATCAAATCTTTTAAAATAAAAAAAATTAGCTATATCAATAATAAATTATTCAATAATTTATGAAAAATTAATTATTTTATTTTTTGATGATATAACTAAAATATAATGACATTTTAATTAGGTTATAAAAAATAGAGATATAATTATAATTAGATTCTAACTATTCATAATAATTTATTCATATTTTTTTAGCAATGTTAGATAATTTAAATATTTTAATAAATAAAATTAAAATATAAATATATTTACAAGAATATTATTTTTTACGATTTAAAAAATATTAATATATCTGTTATAATTATAAAAAAATTAAACATATCATTTTTATAATGATCCTAATTTTAAATGAGAAACTCTTGTAATTATTTATTAATAAAATAAATAAATAAATAAATAATATAATTATAAAAAATAAACATATATATATATATTAAAATTAATTTTTATTACAGATTGGATTTTATATTAAAATATAAAGATTTGAGATGAAGATTTGATAATTATAATCAAGAAATGTAAATATCAAAATTAAAATTTAAAATTTGAAATATCAAAATCAAAAATTAAAAATTTAATATTAATAATGATTCTTAAATAGAAATTTAATTTAATTAATTTTATATAATTTAAAATAATATATTAAATAGAATACATTTTATTTATAATCTATTATTTGAATATTATTTCAAATGATGATTGTATAATGTTATTTCAAAGTATATGATTAAGATTTTTTAAATTATTAAATAATTATTTTATGACCAATTACTGATAATTGATTTAAAATTAAAGAACTAAGATTAAAAGAAATCTATTTAATCATTTTGCAAATACTTTTGGGTTTATCGAAGCTAAAATAATTATTAGCAAGGATTATCATTATTATACCCAAGAAACAAAACTGGTCATTGAGGCACGTGTCAGAAATAGGATTGATCTCCTATGTGCCTTCCGAAGAGATTGGATGAGAGCAAAGTCGAAACCTGACAGCTGTCAAACGGTAAGCCGGTAGCTACGTGCCAGAATCCTATTGGCAAACTGAATCAGGTGATACAGCGAGTCAGAGACCGTACATTAGTAAGATGCGGCGTAGTATCTGGAAGGGTAATGACCGACCGCAATACACGTGTCATGACATGAATGCGGTAGCATAGATATGAAGTGGATTTGGTGGGTGTACGTGTAGGGTTGCCGGGCGCGTGCATAGTAAAAAGTCACTGTGCAAATTTTAAGGATGCTTAATTTTAGGGATATGATGAGAGTTCCAATCTAAAAATTGAATTCAATTGTATATTTAATTTATTTTTATTTTTTCAATTTTAATAAATTTTTATTTCTTTTTTGAGAAAATAAGATTTTTAATTTAGAAATTGAAATAATAACAAGCTTTATTTTAATTTTAGAAATTTTAAATGGGAAAAAAATAAAAAAATTTTAATCAATAAATGTTGCAACATTTTAAAAAAAATAATATGAATAATAAGCTATTTTGCAAGATATTTTCTAATTAACCGAGTTAATTAAATCTCTTATAAAAAAAATAATGATAATTAGTTTCCAGAAGTAAATTATTTTATTCTAAATTTTAAAAATTGATTTATTATTCAATTAATAGAATGAAAAAAATTTCAGTAAGTTGATAAAAATTTAGATTTAACAATCATTTTACGATGTAAATGAATCGAATTTTATTTAGTTTAAGTTTGATTCATTTATTATAAAATCAGGTTTGACTTGATTAATATAAACAAACCCAATCGAGTGTTAATAAACTTGATTAATATAAATTATAAATTAAATTATTTATTATTTTATTGGTGGAAGTTAAAGCATTTAAACTAAAATTATAATATTGTATAAAATAATATATATATATTATTCACATAATTATAAATATATAAACTATATATTAAAAATTAAATTACTATGACTAACTTATAAATTTATTAAATCGGTGGATGGAATCTCATCTAATTTGAGTTGAAATCATTTATAAAACTAATCTTTTTGAAAATATTTTATCAAATTTTTCTAAATTAAATATAGAAAATAGATGAAGAATGGAGCTGGAATTCATAAAAATAAATGGTGGAGAGACATGAAAGGCGATGGAGGAGGGAAGAAGATCATGAATCAGTGCCTGGTGGAGACAGCCTTTAACTACTTTATCCATATAGATAGATAGGTATCATCTCTTGCTTTAAGCCTTGGTGCCTCTGATGCACATTCTAAAAAAGTTTTCAAAGATGCCCTTTTGCTTTCTCGTCTCCTCGTAGCTTCCTAAATAAAATCGTGTATTTTTTTGATTTTTTTTTCCACTTAAAAATCCCTTTTTCGTATTTTTCAAGTTCAACTTATAATTATTATATATAAAAAAAAGTTTACAACACCTTTATTTTGGATTTATTTAAATTATTATAAATTTATCTTAACAAACCCTTATTTTATAAATAAAAACTATTATTTTATAATATTTTTAAAAATTATCTAATATTATTATAAAATATAAAATAATATCTATCGTGGGCTAAGGAATTTCTGAATAAAAAAGCTAGAAATCGGTGTCCAACCTTTCCGCCGAGCCGTTGCTATCACATACAGGCACATTATCTGTGAAGAAGTATATGCAACAAGCCTCAACTTTACAATAATGGAATCAGAAAATCTTTTCAAAAAATTTATTATTCCATGTAATTTTATAATTATTAAAATTTATCACAATATATTATAATAATTTCTTATATTTAAATTAGAAAATTATTCATTAAAATCCATCTAAAAATAATATAATTTATTATGTATGTGTATATGTATATATATTGATAAATTATAGGCCAAATCAGTTTTTACTTTCTAATATTAAGCGGTTTAATTAAGCTGAAAATGATAAAAATGAAAATGTATATATTTTATTTATTTATTTATATTAAATTTAATATTTATTTATTATTTTTATTCATATTTTTTTGTTAGTCAGTATTTTAATTTTTTTTTATTTTATGTTGTATGTTTTGGTTTGATAATCCTTTGAATATTTAACTTTGGATTTTTATTAATTGATGATAATGATATATATATTTGATATTGATTTATGTCATCGTGTGTGATTAAGTTTGAATTCACTTAATTGTATATTATAGATGATTAATTATGACGAGAAAGAATAATTATCAGCTAATATGATATAAAATGAGTGAATTATCTAGGGATGAAAATCTATCTTATAAAGATTAATTTTAGATATATAAACTTAATGTATTTTAATTAAATAATTATCACGAGAATGGATTATTTGATTAATTCTAAAAACTTAATTAAACTTTGAAAAAAATAATTACATTTTCATATAATTATCATTTTCAATTTTTATTAATTATTATTGGTTATTCAAATGAAATTTAATTAGATATTCAACCTTAATAATAATTGAAAATTACCACTAATATATTAATTTAATTTTAATTATTAATCTTATTTGATAAATGAAGTAGTTTAACATATTTATAATTTATTTTAATATTAGTTTAACATAAAATCAAATACATTAATAATCAATGTATCAATCTTTATAGACTGATATTCTCTACATTATAATTATAATTCTATGCTTGCGAAAATGTATTTTTAGAATAAATAATAATAAATATAAAATTTATTATAAATTATTTTACCATCGTAAACATACCTATGATATGTATTTAAATTCGATTTTATATAAAATGATACTGTTGGGAGTTTATATGGATATCCTTCCATTTAAATCTATTTTATTTTCCCTTATTGTCAGGATGCGTATCATCATGCTTAATACTTGGCTATCATGTTGCTATTTTTGCTACTAATATAGCATGCTAAGGTCGAGCTAATGCAGCCGTCAAACACCATCGATAACCGCCATACATTGTCTGTGATCACCAATCACTGTTGGAGAGGAAAAGAGAGGGGTAGTAGGTGATGATTAGGCGGGCCAACCATCGCCATCGCCACCTCCGAGAAGTTACTTTGAGAGAAACAACTGCTACTCGTGGCTAACAATGTTCATTATCGTCCATGTCAAAGGTATAAATACTGTTACAAACATGCAACTATAATAATTACAAAACCAATCATCAGTCGTAACTCGTTGATCGTTTAGAAAATGTATCCCCCATTACTACAGTAACTGCTATGATCATACTTGCTTGAATGATCATCAAGATTCCACAAGCCACCTATGGTCCTTTGCGCCGGGAGCCATCGCACTTGTTGACTGAGATCAGACCCGGATTTACCCACCTATGATCCTTGGGGTTGGGTCATAGGTCCAGGACTAGGAGAGCGCAAACACCTGGATTACCAAAAAAAAAAAAAAAGATGGAACATCCTGACACATCACTGCCAAGCATTGATCTTCCAAAGTATTATAAGTTTCTTGGTTTGCTTGCTTTTCCAGGATTTCCCCATCACTTGTGTCGGCGACCCTTTCGTCCATGTCATAGTCAGCTAATTTCTGCTGTTTCTGATTCAAGTTTTGATTCAGAATTTGGGATCTTACGTGCTTGTTTGATGTTTTTCCTTTCCTGAAATGGGTTCTCCAGTAATTCTTTATATCATCGTCAGTTCTTCCAGGCAAGTATCTAGCAATGGTCGATCACCTGAACAAGTATAAACCATATAACAATACATAAAAAGTAATCAAGTAATCAAACAAATTGAATAGTATAATCAACTCCAAAAATTTAAAGAAAAAGAACACAAAATGATACTTGTTTCCCCCAAGAGCATGCAATTCAATAATGATGCCTTCCTCTTGAGGTGTGATTTGGCCTCTCTTAAGGCCAGGCCTAAGGTAATTCACCCAACTCAATCTACAACTCTTCCCACTCCTATTCAAACCTGTTCATTAATTAACGCAAATAAATAACATTTAATCAACAAGCTAAGTATGTAGATATATTCTTTCTTGTAATTTTCTATCTTACATTACAAAAATTATACACGATAACATTGATTTCATGTAGAATATCTATGTAAAATAATAAACTTGTAAAAACTGAAAAAAGAGATTTGAAAAAATGATGAAAATCGTGTTTGAACTCCATCAAAAGTAAAGTAAGTTACCAGTAAACCTAGGAAGAGAGCTCCATCTTCCTTCTCCATACAAATTCACATATTCAGTAAGCAACTGATCTTCTTGAGGTGTCCAAGGACCTTTCCTCCATCCTTGTACAGAAATCCCCCAAGCCATTATTCTTATCTGCACTCCTTATTATCTTTGTATCAAGATATGCACATATATTTTGTTGTCTCCAGATTGTATGACACAAATTGCTTCCATGCTTTCCCTTTATGCAAGTCACCTCAATGCTTTTTTTTTTTTTTAAATAAAATATCTTTTTAACTAAATCCATCAAATGCTTATATCATATGCATTTAGCTTTTTTATTCCATTTTTGCCTGTACTTCCTCCTCTTTAAAAAGTTCAAGGAAACATATAATCTTATTAAAATTTAATGAAAGAGATGTAATGTCTTCAACGGATCTAAATTTTTTAAATTTAAATTAGTGATTTTAATGATTAATTGTACTTATTAAATCACATCCTATGATAATTTGATAATAAAAACTGAACATCAAATATATATAAAATAAATTTTTAAATATACTTTCTTCATTTAAAATTAATAAACATATTTTTTTTAGTTATTCTAAAATATCTAGAATTAAATAACTCGATGAATTAAGTAAAAAAAATATTGACTTCAGTCCATGTGTGCTTACTAGCTCAATTCTTGACTACTAACTGGGATTTAACATGTATGTTAATTAATAGTATATACCGGATGTAATTTTACAAGAATTTAATTAGATATATCTATATCTTTATTTTTCATTTTTTAATAGACATAATTCTTTTATACATTATTCTTCAATAATTAATATTAAATTATGTATTAGAGATTATATAAGAACTAACCATTCAAATTATTTCATTTTTCTGTATTTTATAGACTTAAATGAAATGATCAAACGTGTTCTTAATCTGTCTTTAATAGATGAATGCCATGAAGCTTATCAATTACATTAATTAATTAAATTATTATACATATGAGCATACATAGAATTAATTATAGATAGAATTAAAATAGTATAAACTTTTGATGGAAGGGCAAAAAAATAGCTAGTGGGTAGTTGAATGTTCCCTCGAAAAGGGCATCTAATCCAATGATGTAATACCATATGTTGTTAAAATGGATTACTAAGTCCATGCTTTAGGCATTGTTTAATGCTAATTACCCTTTAATTTATCTTAATGAAGCTTCTAGCATGCTAATTATGGTAATCGGTTCTTTGAATATGCGATTAGGGACAACTTTTGATGAGTCATCTACAGTTACATGTGGCTTCATGGGCTACAATATAAATAATAATTTATAGAAATAATTAAAAAAAAAAGATAGATAATATGATGAGACTTTCCTAAGTGGTAGGAATATATTACATGGAAAAAGGATTCTAAATACGTATTATTCATAAATATTTGGAAAATTTTCAAAAATATCAAAAATAAAAGTTATTTAAAAATAATTATAAAATAATGGGTTTTCAAAAATATTTATAAAATTTTATTTTTTTAAAAGATTTAACGTAATTTTAAATATAAATTCATCAAGATTTATAATACAGATGTAATAAATATTCGAATATTGGAAGGAAGCATTTTCTAATGGAAGTTGCAGAGCTCTCTTTGTTGCAAGTAAGTAAATGATGATCTCAACTACAAGAAATCGAAGATTTAACGATGAGAAATAACGATGAATTCTAAAGGAGATTTTGATGTAAATTCAAAAAAATGAATTGAAATATTTAATTTAAAATAAACTAGCATTTGATAAAATACTCAAACAAGTACGTAAATTCTATATAATAGTTTAGTTTAGCATGCATATTATATATAGTTACGTGTAAAAATAATCCATTATTTATAAAATTTAATGATATGAATACCTACGGATTTTTATTAAAATGTTGAAAAAAAGATGAATGAAAACATAGAAAGATGAGAAATGATGAAGAAATGTGTGTTTAAATTAGAATAATGAAAATCAAATTATTAAATTTATTTTTGACTCAATTAAATTTTTGTTAAAATAATTTTTTAATTTAGAAATCAAACCCAGTCAAATTTAATTGATTTGATCTCATGCTTTTTTAAACTTGATTTGATTTTGCTTGATCTCTTTATAATTATGTACTAAATAATACAAGGTTATTATATGATATAACTATTAATAAATATAATTATGATATTGTTCTCTTTAAACTATAGTTGTTTTATTAAAAAAAGGCATTTTTAATGCCTAAAAAAAAATTGATGTATTTAGATGTTAGTTTTGATTGTTAAAAAATACATATTTTCAACAAGCATTTAACAGGCATTTATCCATGCAATATATCATCCATAAATAGAGTAAAGAAAATCAAATGAGAATGGATTGAAATTCAATGATTTAAACTAACGAACGGTTAAATTCATCATATTTTTCTCATCATACTTTCTTCTCCTACCGTTAACGAATTACTCATAATCTTTTTTAGCTTATTGATAGAATCAAGATTAAAACCCTCTTATTTTAGTGTTGGTTTTGTCATTGATATCATCTATTGATGAATTAATAATATTTTTTTTTTGAGTTTTTATCTAATTTGAATTAATATTATTTAATTTAAGTGATTGAAATCAAATAATGAAATTTTCAATTCAATCAAAATTCAAGTTAAGTTTTGATTATTTTTAGATTTTATGTTAGTGGTATTCTATATGAAATGAATGGAATAATTTATAAAGTTTAAGGTTTAATTAAGGATCAATATATATAATTTATTGAATTCATAAGTTTTATTTTAAATTTCAGTTGAACTCAATGCCATTAAAATTCCATTCCATTTGTGATTGTTTTCCTAATAATAATAAATGATTGTAGACGTTTTCACGTATATATTATCTAGATTTTGTTCTAAAATTTAAATTTGATAAATAAATAAAACATAATTTAATCTTTTTTTTAATGGCTATTTAAGATGAATATTTATCTATGATAATAGAAATTCAAATGTATAATTATATATTTTTAAAAAGTAATTTATATTATTAAAAACGAGCTATCTTTCATTTATTGATTTAAATAATATTTTCCTATTGGTTGGATTAGCTTTGCTTAATTACTTAGGTTAGTCCACCAAGTCAAAATTGGCTTGTCTTCACCCCTTAGATTTAGCCAATTTGGAAATTTCTATTTAGCTTTTAGAAATGTAATAATATTAAAATTTGATCACTCTTATAATTTTGATTTTACTTGGATATGAAATAATTGATCATAATAATAAATCGTTCTTATAAAATCACTCTTTAAGATGAATTCTCGTAATCATTATTAAATATGAAATATTCTGTTTCAAAAAAATACCCACAGAAATTAATAAATTACCCATCAATCCTATGTTAAAAAATCTTATGAATTCGTAGTAGCGACTAATGCTTTGGCATTTGTGTGATGGTTGAACTTTGTTTTCTGCCATGGCAATTTTCGAAGCAATTTCCATGCAAGAAGACGATGAATGTGTTGGTGTCGA
>CANYBF011362789.1:0-25533 GCA_948192965.1 Dalechampia spathulata | reverse complement strand
ATTCATTGCCACATTAATACACATATACTCATTATACCTTCATACCCATACCAAGACATTCACATATACCAATACATTCACCTATACACATTCACATACATTCCTAGGTACATATATACGTATAACTCCTAGGGTCTCTATCGTGGGTGTAACATAATTTATCAATCAAGTTATCTTAACTTATTTTTGATTTATTAATTCATCTTAAACTAATGATATTTTTATTTCATTTTTTTTAAATTAATTATATTATTTCATGTTATATAAGTCATTATATGTAAAATATATCATATTAATTCATACGATATGTAATTTAATAATATTATATGAATCATATATAATTATTTATGTTAAATTTAAATTATATTTAAAATTTTTATATAATTAAAATTTTAAATTATATTTACATTGATTTTAAATTTAATATAGTTATAGATTGATTGAATGCAAACAATATTTTTCAATTTAAGTTATGATTCTTAAATAATTCAGTATTCTTCAATAATCCGATCATAGTTTGTTTAGAACAACAAAGAATCCAATTATAATTGAATATATGCACATTATTTGTCGTATATGGTTGAAAAATAAATATTATAAGTTGGTTCAAATTGCAAATTATAATATTGATTATGATATGTAATTAACATTAATTAATGAAAATATTTATGAAACATCATATTTGATAGAATAATTAAAAATAAATATTAAAAATATTAATATTTTATAATTTATCATATTAGGTTTCATATTTTAAAATTATTTTTATTAATAAGATTTTTGTATTTTTTTAAAAATAAAATTTAAAATAAAAATGTTATGATTATTATTGATTAATCATTATTATCACCACCATCACTTGTTACGATCTAACTAAATAATTACAAAACAAAATATAATAAAAATAAATAAAATAAAATAAGAAAATCACAAACTTCAAATAAAATACTATAATTATTTATATATGTTTTAACTACTTATTGATTATACACAAAATTGTATATATCTTATAAAAAATACATTTTATAATATTTAAGGATACTTAATAAATCCGATAAAGATTAATAATATTTAACAAAATATAACAAAAATATTAATTAAATGAATATTTAAAATATTGATAAACAAGATTTAAAAAAAAAAACAAAAAATTATTAAAATAATAAATATGACAAACAGGCATAAGAGGAAAAAAAATAAAGACATGAAGAAGAATGATAATCTTAGAAATAAAAACAAGAAAGAGAAGAGTAGAGAGAATGCCCAAAAAGAGAGAATAAAAAAATAAAAATAGGAATATAAATGTCATTTTATTATTTAAATCTAACAAAAAAAATTAAATAATTATCAAACTTAATATTTCATAAAAAAATAAAATCTTATGAATTAATTAATAGGCATGATTTATATAAAAATAATTAACATTAACATTAACGGAGTGGTAAACGTTAAAAGAAAATAGAAAAGAGTGAAAATTAACAAGCAAGCTGTTGCCAAGGGTACTCGTCCCGGCTAGCAGGCAGCTGTTCTGTTTAGTCCAGAGTAGGGTACAGCTGAAAATAGAAAGGAATTCATAGTATTCTTGGAACAGCCTATAATAAGCATCCACGTGTCCCTAGTTTAACCCTAGTTCGTTCCCATTCATATGGTGTGAACGTGAGCAGCAAGCCCATACAAAAGGGTACATGGTCACGTCACATGTGGAGTTGGGTGGTTCATTTAAGGACCGCGACGAGGCCTGCCCGGCTATATATGTGTTTTGCTTCCTGAAATTGGATTACATTTATTAATCTTCACTATCACTTTACAATTCTAATTATGTCGCCATTTAATGATACTTCTTTGCTATGACCAAATATGTTTATGCTAATTTATATACACTCATGATTTTTTAAAAATTAATTATGTATTTAGAAATCAAATTTAGTATGCATTTATTATTATTATTATTATTATTAATGGTTAACAATAGTATTAATCTTTTTCCTCAATGTGCGGGTCCTTTTAGTTTCTTAATGATTTCTATTTATAAGTCATGCAATAATAGTTATTTTTCTCAACATATCATATGATACTATTGGTCTATTACATTATTTCCATGCATTCTCTTTGATTTGCAAAGACTTTCTCGTGTTTCTATCGTAAGATCAGTTACAACCATTTGCAATCACTAATCCAACCAAAATCTGCCACGTCACACATAATGTGACACTATCATGCTTACCACCGGGGCTGCACAAGGTTTAAATGTAACCTACCGCGTTGAATTACTGTCAAAGATGCTATATATGGCATCTGTCTCTCTGCTCTCCAGAATAATATGATACGCGTAGACAGTGCTGCTGCTTGTGCTCCCAGCACAATCTGATTTTCCTTCATTTTCTTTCTTTCCAAACGGAAAATAGCACATCCTGTATTTTTCTCGATACAGTTCAGTTGCTAACTGTTAGAACCTTTCTTATATTTGCAGATTCTTATTAGCAACTTTTTCACTACTCTACTCTCAGGGAAGTCCAAAACAGGAGAAAGAAAATTTTAGCAAGTCAGTGTGGATTAGAGTAACAATCAAGATCGTTAGGGTTTTTTTTTTATCTTGTTGGAACATTAGAAGCACAATATAGACGGTATATGCTATCGCATATTGGTTTGATTTTTATAAGGACACGGTCAAATCGTCTATTTTAGGATTTTTGGACTTGAAGGAAAAGTTATATTGATTGTGGCATTTTCTTGTATAGAAAATGAGCAGTGCATGTGAAGTTCAATGTTCAGTTTTAGAATCAAGATCGGGAGAAATTGAAGCTGAAGAAGAACTTCGCAGGCAATTTCATTCTTTCTGTTTTGTGATTTAAGTTTCAACTAAAAATTTTGATGTTATCGAACAGCGTTGGGTGCTGAAAATTAATTTATTGGTAATTTATTGTTTGCATGTCGAATAAGAGACATTGCTGGTTTGTTTGTATGTTTCTTATTGCTTAAGATAGCTTTTTATATTTGCTCTGTTGTGTAGAGACGCAGAATTTTCATATACGAGAGAATTTCTATTATCTTTGGCTGAGTTGGACACATGCAAAAGGTTACCGAATAGATTTGATTCATCAATTTTGTGGTAAGGATTTACCATAATTTCTAAGCTTTAGTCAATCACTGTCGTATTAAGAATACCACGTATTGTTTTTTTATTTGTGCACTGTTGCTATCTAGTTTATTTGTTTTAATCTATCTACGTTCTGAATTATGAAACAGTGAACTCAACAATGCTTCTACTGGTTCATCAATACGGTCCTTCGCTGATTCAGGCATGTGATAAAAGTTGATAATTACCAATATATAGGTTTTCATTTCTACTGACATCTCAATTATGTTTTTTTTCCAGTCGGTCATGAATTGTCGCAATATCTATCTTACTATGTACACTTCGGGAGAACTTGTTACGAAGATGGTGTCCCTATAGTCCTGCAAGAAAATTATTTATTATATTCGTCATCCTGACAAGTTTAGCCTTAGTTGCTTCGATTATGTGATGTTGAACCATTAGTTTAAAATGCAGATTCTGGAAGACGGGATTGCAGCCTATCTAAAAATTTACAACCTGAAAATGGAGTCTTGGGAAGGGCTGCTCTTCTAAGAGAGCCAATATGCATGGTTGAGGCTTCTTCTCAGAAAGTGCAAAGTAGCAGCTATCATCCAAGCTACACAAGTGAACTCAGCAGTGCTTCTACCAGTTTATCGCCACCTTTTAGTGATTCAGGTTTGCTCTCTAAGATTTAACATTCTGTAGTCAATCCCTGTTTCTGTCGGTGTTTCTTCATTGTCTGTTAGTTTTATCTGTGCCATTTAACTTGATCTGGTTGCTCAGAAAGTACAAAATATAATAATGATATAGGAAATCATTTAATGGCTTCAAGATTATCGTAATTGTATATCTAATGACAGATGAATCAACTAGATTTCTTCATTATGTGCTGTGCTGTTAAAAATTCTCTTTATAATTTTCAGAGAATTAGATTATTTGTATTTTTTGAGAATGACACTGGAGAGGGCACATCAATTCTTGGCTTTTATAATGGTGCATAGTGACTTTATTTATTTATTTTCCATCCTAACCTGACGGAAAGGTTTGTTTCATCTGGTTCTTCTGTTGCTAACCTGTGATGTTAAACCATCTTACATAATGCAGATTCAGGTAGATGGTATAAAAGCTTATCTCAACTTCCCCAACAGAATCCTGATTGCGGACTTTTGGGAAAGGGTGCTCTTTTAGGAATACCAGGATTTCCAGATAAGTTTTCTCCTCCAATGGTTCAAGGTAGCAGTACTCATCTACTCAACAGAAGTGTCACACCATATCGGCCTCCACATCTTTGTAAGGTACGAGTAATGTTTTAATTTGATGCCAACTTAGCTTCACATGATTTCTATTATTATAGAAATATAATCTTGTATTACTTACCTTGCAAGAAGATTAAAAAACTGAAAGTGTCTAATATCTTTTGCAAATACGGTGTCCTCATCTTTTAGATAAATCTTCATTCAAGGACAGAGAGTAAAGATCCAACTGCCAGCGAAATATCTGATTTTCCCAAGTGTTCAAGTCTGGAGAGACGAGAGGAGGAAAGGAGTCAAAGAGGTGAATTCTCGGTTTCATGCGTTTTCTTTTGTCATATATAGTTTTTTTTACCTCAATCCTGCCATTGTGGTTTTCATCCATATGGACTCGCAAAGTCTTCTAGATGCTAAGATGGGTGTACTTTTCCCAGATGCGCTACCGTTGATGAGGAAGGAACATAAACATATTGGACAGAAGCAGCATAATGTTTCAGATGAATACAAAGAAAATTCGGATGACCCACTTACTCCCCCTGAGAGATCCAGAAATGATAAGGGAAGTCCTGGCACATGCTTTAAATTGAAGCAAGGTGTAGTATCCTTAGTTCCTTCTTTCCTACAAGCTTCAGCATCTGGAAGAAAATGCTCACTCAATTCTTCAAGTGGATCTATGGAGAAGGGTTTTCAAACAAAATCCTTATGCCGTTCTCCTGCACAAAAGGTAGATATTATGTTGCAGTGAATCTCAAATATACATTCACTCCACACTTTCTTATAGTTAGCCGTATCTCTCTTTGTAATGCAGTAAGATTTGTGCCTTTGCATAACGAAATTGAACATGCTAAATTCGTCATAAGTGGCACATTATTGATTTAGCCCTAGCCGTGTCTCAAATGGCACTTGCACATTATATGCTGAATCATTTCCTTGAATAAAATTCATGTTTCTTGTTTAATCATGATCCCGCTCCTTTTCTACTTAAAAAGCTAATAAGTTTTTAACAGATTGCCCATATACTGTTTTGTATGTTTTACTGCCTTGCAGCGCTACGACATTGAAGTGGATCAGACGGAAAACTCCATGTTATCCTCTTCCAATTTTGTCAATCAATTTATTGAAGAAGGTATTTATATGAATACATCTATCGCATGCAAACAATTGTTTGTCTGCATACACTCCTGAAAGTTCTGAATTGGCTAGTATTGTTGCAAGAATATCTAAAACTATTAACTTCTCTGTATCATACAGAGAAAAGGCCGGCAGGTGGCATCTCAATAGGCAATGAAAATCATGAATCTGGAGTGCACATGGTATGGAATGGCAGTACCAACGGTAATGGAGCTCCACAGAAGCTAAGAGCATCTACCACCCATTCTCCAACTGGGAAATTCTCTGAGCAGTTGTGCGATACATTAATTACATGTCCAGGTGATATTAAGCGTGAGGGGACTGAACCTTCGGTTGTTTTAGAGGTGAGTCAAGACCCCTTGCATCGGCATTGCTGCATACAATCTTGTGTAGAAGACCAATCAAATAGTACGTGTCATTCTGGTTCATCTCAGCACCTTGTTGCTGTACCAAAGCAAGTTATGGATGCGATGGAGTTAGCAACAGCAATTTCAAAGTTGGACTCGAGCACCATCAGAAACTTGAGAAGTGATTCAGCTTTTGGAATCTCAATCCATAATGAGATGGATAGACCTGAAGTGCAAATAGACCCTGACAAGCATGTCGACAACTGTGATTCAAAAAGGTTCTCTTCTGCAACAAATGCACCTGAAGTACACGTGTCATCCACCAAAATTTCAACTGAACTGGAGTACACAAGTTTTTGTTCTCAGGATACTGTACTTGCTCAGAAGTTCATGGAACCTCGTATAATCTCTTCTACCATCGAGAAAATATCTGTCATGCCTCCAGGTATTCTCATGCGTAAGGAAACTGGACAATCCAGTGAATTAGATGTCACTGAAAATCTCTTCTCTCCATATCAATGTGGCGAACATTATGACATTGAGAAAAAGCAAACAAATTCTGCAAGTCATTTTGGTTCAACTGGCCACCTTCTTGATTTGTTAAGGAAGGGTAAAGAAAATGCAGATCTGGCAGCAGCATCTTCAAAGCTAAACTCTTCGCATGCAATGGCTGCCGGAAATTTAGAGGTTGGTGGAAATTACTACTCGCAGTATGAAGCTAATGATATACAACATAAGAAATCATGTGCTGGAAGTCATTTTGGTTCATCTCAGCACCTTCTTGATTTGTTAAAGAATGGTAAAGATGCGATAGATCTGGAAGCGGCATGCTCAAGTTTAAAATCTTCTGGTGCAAGAACTATAGGAAATTTTGAAGAGAATCTGATTTCTGAACATGAAGCGGGTTACTCGAAGGAGCTGCATTTAATTCCTTCAGCCAAGGTTACTGAATATGATTTCTTGTGGCGTATGGACTTTCCATCTCCATTAGACAGCAAGACAGGTCGTTTGCCAATTAATGAACTTCTCAGGCTCAATCATGCAAGCGCTACATCTTTAAGTTGCATTGAGCAAACTGGTTTGAAGGTCAGTAGGGGCAACGACTTACTCTCCAGTGAAGTTGCTAATGAAATAGAATTGGATTCCCCAAGTGAAAGGGTATTAGAGCTCACCCCTGTCGATGAATTTGATGAGAAACCAAACGCATCTAACGAAATATGTTTGCCCGATGAGGATAGCTTGATCACTCTTGATGACTTGTTGTTTCAAATGGACTCTTTGTTGAGGACTGATGGCAATTCAACGGATACTAACATGGTTGGCTCAGCAACTATTGATCGAAAATCAGAAGCCTACAGTGTCAGCTTTGGTGATGGTACATCTCCAAGCAGTAAGGGAAGTACCACGTTACTTTTCGATACTATGTTGGACGCCAGGACTTCTTATGAAAATAAGAGTGCAATACAATCTTACTCATGTTCCCACTCAAATCCAAGAAAGCCATCACTCGATCATTCTGAATTCGGGTTCTCAGCTTCAAAGTTACATTCTTATGGCCCTGTTCGTCACTCTGTCATGCTTTCTTTTCCGCAGCAGATGATACTTCCTGAAGGATTCTCTCAGCGATTCGACAGACTGGCTAGTGGTACACATTCTGATCGAACGGTTTACCATTCTCCTTGGCCGAACCAAAGGTTTAACCAACACTACGGACAACAGATCTATGGAGTGTCAAATTCTGGTAAAGCACATAAATCTCCACGTTCATATGAAACTTATTTTTCATCCTTTTGATGATACTGGATTCTGATTACAGGTCATAATAAGCTCTCAGGGATAGAAGAAGCAAAGCAAACTCATCCACGGTGGAAATGGTCAAGAAGAAATATTTGACAAATTGATTCAAACGATTATAGGATGATATCTGCTAGACGAATGCTCCGTATTTTGTAGAGGAATCCATATAAAAGCAACACTGACAGATATGCCCGAAAATGGCAACTTCAAACGAGTAGTTTTCTCGTTTTACTTGTCCAAAATGTTTCTCCTTTCTTCTTGAGCCGCCCACTAGAGTGTTATATCCATCCTTGGGAGAAAAACAGGTGCTTGTATATCGTTGTCTTAGGCCTCTCTTTTATTATTACCGAAATTTAAACTGATGGTTTCTAAACTTTTTAAATTAAAATATAATGAAAAATTAAATCACATCACGGAACTTACAATTTTAGAACCATCTTAGCTGTTGCTCACGAAAGTGTCTACAAACCACGGCCAGTCCACGCGGATGTTGAAAATTACACTAGTACGGACAAGTCCAATTATTGCAGACGTCGTCGTTTTAATCCAAAGAAGAAGCCTACGTGCTTTCGTTTATGACGTTGGCTTGGGGACTGGTAGTGTAATGACGTCTGTAGTTGACCCAAGTCTTCTTCTGTCACCCTATAAAATCTCCGCAGTATTCATCCTCTCATTTCATCACAACTTGTGCTCATTTATTTATCTAATTCTCTCTGGCCAGTGCTTCTCTCCTGCCTTCTGCCTTCTGCCTTCTGCCTTACCCTTCAGCTTCGGTCTTAAAATCTTTTCCAGAAAGTCCTTTACATTCCATAGTCACCAAAGCTATTACACGATGCAGGTATTGTCTTCTGTCTCGTAGAGAATCATATTTGCCTCATGGGTTTCTTTTTGTTTTGATGTTACTTTTTTCGAAACTCTGTTGTTTTTGTTAACGTATAAACCGTGATCTTGATTTGTTGCAGAAAATTGTGTTGAAATTGGCGTTGCACGATGACAAGGATAAGAAAAAAGCCATGAAAGTAGTCTCTGGCCTTGCAGGTATTGGAGAAAAGAACAAAAGAAATCAACTTTTAACTTCTTGTAAATCATCATCATTTTTATGATAAATAGTAGATATTTTACACCAACGATGTTAAAGAATGTGAAAATTTCTGGCAGGGGTAGAATCAATATCCATTGATACGAAGGACAACAAATTGACAGTAACAGGGGAGGCCGATCCAGTGATTATAGCGAGTAGATTGAGAAAACTGTGTCAGACAGAAGTAGTTTCAGTAGGGCCAGCAAAAGAGCCTGAACCCAAGAAACCAGAACCGAAGAAGAACGAGGTTCCGACGCCTATAAATTATTGGGTTCCACCACCATACAATTATCCTCATTACCATCATTATTACCCTTCCGGTATTTACGTTAATTGTCCTGATGAAAATGAACCTTCTTGTGTCATCTGTTAATCTTGAAAATAAGCGGGAAAGACCGCGCTATAAATAAATTTTTGAGTTCCAAATAAGAACAAAGATGTATGCTTGTTACCCAAATGTATATTGAAATATTTCAGTTTATTGGCTACTAGAGTCCTGATTTTACCAGTTTTCATCTTGTTACGGTGAATAATGATAAAACCCATAATCATATGAGAACAATCTAAAACTATATATTGTTAACCAATATACCAATGTGGTTCTCATCCCTTTAGAAATTACAAGTCGACGGAAATAAGTGGTGGCAGTAAGGAATTCAGAAGTATCCAATCTCATTCTGTTACTGTAGCAATTCTTGCATGATGGTTGAAGTTTAATGGTGATGCAATGCAAGTGTCAAAGGGCTCTGCTTTTGTGTGCAGAAATCATACTTCTGGGCCATCTGGTTGATGGGGCTGCTGGAATTAATTCAATTCAACAGTTCTGCATCAGCAGGATGAGCATAATCTGCATAAGTTGAAAAATTTTCCACAAGCATGGGGTGCTAAGAATTACATTTCAGAATCCAACAGCAACGCTCTTTCCTTCATCACCCCCATTGCCAGGAAGATTAAAGCAGCTGTCTTCCACATCAACAACAATGTTCAATCCATTTACCAAGCCAACACAGAATCGCACTTTCATTTTATAATCATTTATGATTACAAAAAGTAATAGTTAAAAAGCAACTTTTGAATGCACCGTGTGGTATTTTCTTATTTATAGGAAATGGATATTCAAAAAGTTGGCCATCAAAGTTTGATCGTCTCTTCCCAAAAAGCTTCAATTAAGTGGAGAATAATGATAATTCATATTATTAATTATTAATATTTAAATAAAAATTAATATAACAAATATACTGTTTAATTTTATTCAAATAGGCATAGCTTCTAGCAGTCAACCAGAAGAAAATGAGAGGAGAGAGGGCATACCCGTACCTTTAGGAAACGTCCTGAGCATTGCATGACACGATGATTGATCCCCACGCGTAAAAGACTTACAACTTGAACCGTTTCAGACATGCCTACCAAGCAATTATTTCTTTGTATTATATTTGGACATTCTTGACACTGACCATAGTATTCCCAGCCATGTGATTGAAGTAAACACATGAACAGTCGTATTACTAGTAGCTTCACCACCGGTCGTGCCACCAGATCTCCGATGAATATTTGTTTGATCTGAATAACTTATTTAAACTGTAGGCTTGGGAAAATTCTAAGGCAAATTATATTAATTAAAGCCAGAAATTTAGACCTCATGACAAGGAATAGAGCCTGCAGATGTTTCTGGGAAACCAAAGACTGGGAACGACTCGAGTTGTAACGGCTTCAATTATTGGTAAACGGTGTCGTATAGTGTCAAACAGGGGCCAGGTCAAGCCACCATTGTTTAACTTCATTCGCTGCCCGTACCAACAACAGGCTATATATTGACCCTATGATCGTTTTGGTACACCAATTGACTCCGTTTTCTCTCATCCTCTCATTTAATTCATCGCCGAACTCCTTTGTGCTTCTCTTTTCTTCAGCAAGTTCTTTTCATATACACAAACAACACCGAGTCAGATCTCTTACGCCATAAAGAAAATGAAGGTAACGCCTTCCTCCTATGCAATTTTATGCTCTACAGGAATCAATGTTCATCTATCTAGTTTTGTATGTAACCCATGTATGATCCTGATTTGTTGCAGAAAGTTGTGCTGAAATTGGAGTTGCATGATGATAAAGATAAGCAAAAAGCCATGAAGAAAGTCTCTGGGCTTTCAGGTATTGGAGAAAATGTTTCTTTTCATTTTCTTCTATATCTGTATGTTATTATCGTATTCAGATAATAGGATTTTCGGAATTGAATTTGCAGGTGTAGAATCAATAGCGTTGGAGATGAAAGACAAGAAATTAACGATAACGGGAGATGTGGATCCAGTTCATATAGTAAGCAAACTGAGAAAACTGTGCCATACAGAGATAGTCTCGGTAGGACCAGCAAAAGAGCCTGAAAAAAAGAAAGAAGAAGCCAAGAAGCCAGAAGAAACCAAGAAACCAGAAGAGAAGAAGAATGATCCAGTGTCTGATTACAAGGCTTATAATCCTGACTTAACTCAGTACTATTACGTCAAAAGCGCAGAGGAAGATCCTAATGCTTGTGTCATCTGCTAGTTTATCAATTTTTCATATCCCAAGCCGGTAGCGGATTTCGAGAATTGGTGGGATCGACGAGGAAAGGGCTTCGCTATACTTGATAAACTGAAACACTTAATCATAATATGATCATATAGTTCTACTTCTGCATGTTAGACTGTAATTAATGGTGGCTTCCTTCAACTTCAGTTTTCATGTTTCTTGTTTCCTCCATGTATGATATTTTCGTGGTGAAATATTTTTTTAATACTTTATCAAACTATTTACCCAATTAATAAAATTATTATACTTTAAATTTTAAATATAATCTGTTCTCTCCTATATTTCAATCCAAAATTGATAGAGAGTATCATATTCAGCTAGCATGATAATTAACAACATACTATAAATTTTAATTAATAAATTATTGATTATTTTAAAATTTTGTATAGTTTAAGTTTTTCAATGAATATGCTCTAAAATGATTATAATTTTTAAATATTGTAATAATATACGTAATAAATTATATTATAAAAGTAAGAATAAGATAAAAAAAAAAAAAGAAAGGAAACTAATAATGCAACGTCAAATAAAAAGAGAAGGGGATTGGGGTGATGTCACCAATACAAAAAAAGCCCAAGTTTTTTAGCTTTTTTAAAAATTAGCGATTTAATCATTATTGGGTGACGTGGTGATGAACTAAGTGAGAAAGAGGGAGAAAATGATGTGAGCCATATCGCCATGAACAGCCCTTTGTATATATATGTGCTAGAGGAGGTTGTAAGTGTTGTACTCTTATAAGCAACTTCAGCCGCCTGTCTTGTCCATGCCTGCGTTCCTTTCAATTTTCTCTTTTATATTCATTTGGTTTGATAATGAACGGTATTTAATTTATTTAAATTTATAAATTCGATCGGACAGGGTCATGGGAGAGAAGCGTTTCCATGGAACCATCAGACATATGAATTAAAGCAGAGCAGAGAGAGTTTGTAGGATAGAGCAAGTGGTCCCATGCACATAGACCCGCAACTTGGTAAATTGATGAAATCCCAATTTTGGACATTGAATTGGATGGTAATCGCTAGTGTTGAAAAGGGTAAAAATGGGATTCATTTGAACATTATTTGACAGGTCATATCACAGTAGCCCCCCCCTACTCCTTCCAATTCTTCCCCTTTAATCAGAGAAAAAGCAAGATGCTAAAACACACTTGTATAATTTCATCATCATTCAATCAAAGATGTAAGAAATTAAAATAAATAATAATTATTTTTGGACAAAAAACTTGTAGTAAAAGGCATATAGTTATAAATTAACAAAGAAATGTTCTAAAACTATTCCTCACTTGGGATCTTAATTCGGTATTGATTCATTCCAAACATGACTATATCGAGATTTAATTAAAACATAAATCAATTAATTATTAAATACAAATTGTCATCAGCAGACTTAGAATTTATCATTGATGATGTTTCTTTCTTTGAAATGTAATAGTCTCTAGGAGCATATGCATATATATATATATATATACCTTTCATTCAATACCAAATCAACACTGATACTAATAATAATAAACTCAATATAAACAATTCAACCACACAATAAAACATCATAATAAAAATAAAAAAGACCATAAATTTCTAATAAAACACTCATAATTATAATTTTTATTAATAAAATTAATTTTAAAATTTTTTTATTTATTTTGATAATTTTTTATTGTTTAATTTTTTGAAAAAAATTAATCCTCTGATAAATATATATATATACACCATATATATCATTGATAAATATGATAAATATTTATTTATAATAAATATATATTATAAGGTGAATAAATATATCTTTATATATATATATATATATATTATCTAGTAAATATGGTAGATAAATTTATGGTAAATAAAAAAACTAAAATATATTATATTATATTATAACATAAATATTAATAAAATAATAAATTCATCAAAATAAAATATACTTTCATGCAAGAAAAATTCATTTAAATTCAAAAACTTTTATACTAATTATTAAACATTATATAGTATTATATACATATATTTATATATATATATATATATATCTATTTATATCCATATGTTTATCTTTATCTATCTTGACAATTTATAAAGATAAAATTGTACAAATTTTACCGAAAAAATATAGATTTATAAGATTCAATAATACCTAATAAATATGATAAAAATTAATAATATTGAATAAAAGAATAAAAAAATAAATGTTTGTTAAAATAATAAATTGAAGAAATAAATAATGTAATATTTATTTTAATCATCCTTTTATTTTTTTAAAAGATTAAAAAGAAATATAATAAAAATAAAGAAAACAATAAATATAATTGAATAAATAAAATCAGATAGAAATTTAAATGTGAAAATAATAAAATATTAATTATAATATCCCTAAAAAGAATAAAGAAAAAAAGTGGCCCAAATCATATTTCCATAAAATGAGCGCTCCATTCGTTAAGGTGGTGAAGTGAAAAACTAGACATTCACTTAAGAGGTGCTGTCTTTGACAGCATTTCCATGCTTTTCTTTAATTATTCAACTTTCAGATTCCAATAGCTGGCGGCTATCTCATGTCATGCAAAGACTCCACCTCCGACGATTTGGCATTGCATTGCTCGTTATACAGTCATCACTGCTTCCTTCATTCATTTTGATCAAGGCCATCGAAATCCTTCATTATATAATAATTACAGTCTGAGTTTAATAGGTTCCTGCCATGAATAAAGCAAATAAAACTTAACACAAATTCAACCCATGATTTATTGATAACTTGAAAGGTAGTTGCTTGCAACCAAAGTCGTAGCCGTGGATAATATTCAATGCAAATCTGAAAGGATGTTAATGCAACTTAAATTGTAATTTTGAGGAATTTCAAGCCATCAACTATCTAGGAAACTGATGATCAGTATATGTATATTTAAATAACAACAAACGTTCATTTGAAGAATAACGATGCGCCTCTAATTTTCTTCATTACATATTTCCATCTTCTTCCTTCCACATCTCAACCCAGTTGTCTTGAATCTCTTCAAAACCAAGCAAAGATCCTTCTTTATTAGGATCCAAGCTCGTAGACAAAGCCCCGTATGCAATCCCAAGAGCAGAAGATCCAAACGTTAAGAAAGCTGTGCTGAATATTATCCATACAGGCACATCCACACCTTGCTCTTTAAGGTTTCCGAAAAATTTCAAGGAAGCCAAGCCAAGAACCATCGGCGCCCCAACAGACACCAATATTCTCCTGATAACCCTGTTAATCACCTCCTTGGGCAATTCATCATCTTCATTTCCGTTCTTCTGGTTAGAGTTTGTTTCAACGCTAGGGGTGTTTTCTTTCATTATATGCGACGGTTTTCTGCTTGTAAAGCCTCTGGCGTTTGCATTGAGTTGACATTTTACTGATGATGGATGGTATTGGTTTTGAAAGATTGCAGGAAGTAGAACTGGGGACCTGGATTTCCGTGGAGGAGAAGGTCTTGTGAGATGAAGCGGCAACCTTTGTGCAAAAACTAGAGCATTCATGGTTTCTTGAATTGTATTGTCTTTATCATTTAGGCAACATTCTTATGGTTTTCTACCTTATCCGAATTCAAACGAATGGTGGTTTGGCTACTGATTGAGTTGATTAGATTTTTCATTTTCTTTTTGGTTTTGCCATGATATTTTGACGAAGATTTTTAGGGTAACGGTCCCATATGAATTGACCCTTGTCCAAACATCATATGTTGGGATGTTAATTGGGCCAGACGGTATTCAAGAGCCTTCGATGAGTTCAGAACGGACCTAACAAACAATTCTGAAACCCAACAAGTAAGCGTAGCATGCTTCTCCAAGCGTTTGTCTTCAATTCCTGAAGATTCATCTGGGAGGCCCGGGAGAGTTTTGGACACAAAAACGATAAAGAAAAAGAAATGGGAAAGAAGCAAAGCATTAGCAATGCTATTTTTCAGATCTATTATAATGCCAGTGTTGGAACCCTGTTTTGGTTATTGTAGAAAAGTTTTAAGCCATTTGACTTAATTGGTGCAATTGCAGAAAACTAAATCCCATAACCGTTCACGGGCCCTCATTTTTTTTAACATTTTCAGGTTAAATATGTTACATTAATCATTATGATCCTCAAGCTCTCAGCTTCTCGTATGCTTTTCTTGAAACCTGTCAAAAAAGTTGAGTATTGGATGAATTAGTCAAAGACATCCGACAGTACTGGTATGTTCTCAATTTCGTGATGCTAGAGAAATGTAGAATCATACCCTATGTGAGAATTCTGAGTTGTTGGCATTGGCAGGAAGCAAAGGCGAGGAATTTGGTGGAGATTTTGCTGGGGAAGCTGAAAGAGTTGGCTTGATCAAAGGGGAACGGACATACGGTGGAATTGGTGAACGTAGTGTTGGAGTATGATTGCAGGAGGCTAGTGGACTCTGATGATGAGAAGAAACTGGAGAAGCCACCGGAGTTCGCCACTGGATTTGGGAAGCTGATGCTGCTGCTAAAGGGGATCTCATCAATGGTGATATTCCAGATGCTAGCATGTTGATTTTTATTCTTAGAAGGGAGAGACGACAAAAATGAAAGAATAATGGTTAGTCAAATTGATGTTATCAAACAAGTCCGTGAGTAATGACCATGGATTTGTAGCCCTTACGTGTTGTGAACTTCGACATACTCATCAGTCTCATCCAGAATTTCTTCCTGCCAGAATCAATAAAACAAGCGCTTTCACTGGTTACTACACCTGAAATTTCTATAATGTTAAAATTACAGAAAATACTATGCATCACCTGTAGCAGTTCCTCCATGACATCTTCTAGTGTTATGAAGCCAATGACCTCTTCATTCAAGGCTGAAATACATTCCAGATCTTCATTTGACAGATGTTGCCGCTCTTGGCAGTCGGTTTTTTTTAACTTTTGCTGCAAATAATTTCCAAGATTCCTGAGATTATTTGGTTCTGGACTTCCAATTTCATTGTGGGTGGAGTACACAGGCGGTGAGTGAATACAAATGTTCAACTGCTGCTCATTTCGGCCAGCCTGATGACCAACTCCTGAATATACTGACAACAATGCTTTGATAAGGAGATGGATTAAAATATGCACGGGCGTAAGCATTTGCAGTTTCAAGGAATACTACCTTTCGTTTCTGCTTTTTTTTGCTTTGGATTTGAATGAACATTCATCCTGAACATGCTGTCCTCATCAGTCTGGCTCTTGACAACAACAGCCATATGGCTGTGACCAATTTGGAATTGATTCAGTATGTCATAAAGAGGCAAACGGTCTTGTACCCTGTCACAGAATTGGCAAACGTACATTCTTTTTCTTAATGCAGATAGATACAGAACTTCAGGAGGACAAGCATACCTTCAGTCCAGTTTCCAGGTCTAGAAAATTTAACAAACAAGAGAATCCCAAACCTTAAAAATTCTGAAAGGGCAGACTGTTTTAGTTTTATACCTTGGAATTTTCCTGATGGCTATCTCTCTTATAGGGGTTTCATCTTCAGGACGAAACTTGATCAAGTTTTTCACCTACAAAACAATGGATTATCAGTGGTGATCCAATATCCAGGGCTCAAAACTCATGATGTCATCTTCTAGTTTCAGCAATGAAAAAATCAATCACCGTTACCAATTGACTCACCAAAATTAGGCCAATGACATTGGCAGGATTTCCTGAATAAATGGGCACGCGACTGTGCCCTTTGCTCATTATCAGACCCATTGTTTTCCTGAGAGAAAGGCCGAGCAGGTAAGAAGTATTCCATTGGGTTATTGAAGGAAAATTCTTGGCTGATCCGGATTAGCAGGTAGGGTTATGGACTCATTAATGTTATATTAACACATGCCCGTTTTTATTAAATATTAAATATTGATTGGTTTTATATTAATTGTGTGTAATTATTATTAATTGTTAATATGTAAATGAAAATCAATGAATATTTCACATTTAATAAAAATTGACACGTATCAATATACTATTAGTAGATCCATAATCATACGTGATGAATCTGGATTACTCAAGAATTTCTCGTCATAGAAGAAAGTAAACGTCAATAGAAATTCTGGTAGAGATTCAAGGCGCATACTCATCAAGTTTAGCATTTATATCAAGTGAAAATATTTTAGATAAGGGTGTCATGGCATCTTTAGCTGTCTTCTGAGTCATATCTAAAGCGCCTGTGATGATGGTGGTTTCATCATGTGTCAATTCGCCACCTTTTCCTGCCTAACATTTATTTGAACAAAATCATCAATTATCGTATCACTAGTAACGGCACAACTCATCGAAACAGTACCTACCTCATTTCCATGCATGTCAACTAAGGTCTTGAGCTCTGCCCGTCGTAGTAGTGCAGAATGTCTTTTTCCAAGAACCCAGTCCAACAACTGCCATAAGGGTAGGTATATTCATTACTCTCCGTCAAACATAAAATGCAAATTCCTTTGCATCTAAGAACCCATTTTCATCATCTATGGAAAGCAGATCACCTTGCTGATAGGATAAGCTAATGGGAAGAGGACTATAACAATCAACCGAACTATGACTGACATTTTTGCGCCAACACTTAGTCCGTATCTGGAACAAACGGCTTGAGGCATAATCTACAAAACCCAAAAAAAGCTGTCTCATGTTTACGGAATATGTTAATCATTTATCCAAGAAGATTGCGGTTATGCTTAGCTTTTACCTCACCAAACGCAAGTATGAGGGTGACTGATACAAGTATAGCGCCCCAAGCTGGAAGAAGCGCGTCAAGAAATATTGGCAGGGCCTGATACATCCAAGAAAGTGATTCGGATAGAGTAATGAATCCTTTTACACGAAAGATTGAAGGACTTGGGGTACAAGTAATATACCTCCATTGCCAGGGCATTGCCTATGAGGAGGGTGCACAAGAGTAAATGCTGATTTTTTACAAGTGGTAGAATCTTTGCTGCCATCAAAAAATATTAACCCCGAAAATCAGTTGTGCATAGCAAGGTCAAACGCTCGGAACATACAGCAAATTAAAGATGATACCAACCAGCATTCTTGCGGTCTTGTGGCTGACCAGCCTTGGCCAAAACCTCAAGATCAACTAGGCTAAGAGACATGAGTCCGAGCGTTAGGCCCGACATTAGCCCTGCAAAAGACACTAAAGCTACGCCTATGATTAGATACGTCCAGAACATGGGTTCACAACATGGCACGTCATTTGCCGCCATTGAATGAAATCAGCAAAGTGCCAAATTCTCTTGGTTGCAGTGGTGAATGCTAAAAGTAAACTGAATGGACAAGTGGGTTTGTTGACAAGTGCCCGGTGTGATACTGGTATTAACAGGTTAACTTAGGATGGCTTATATAAATAGGAAATGCATCGCATGCATTTCCTATACATAAAGAGTGGGGTGGGTTCTGACAGTGTGTCAGAAGGAATGAAAAAGCAGAAAACGACACCGACTCGAGCGTATTATATACAGAATTCCTGAGGTCTAATCCGAGTGGTTTCCGCGTTTATTAGGTATCAGCCTTCCAGTTAATTAAATTTATTTGCGAAAAGGTGTCTATGTGACAACACTTTTAACAAATGGCCAACTTAAACTTTAAATATATAATGACCCATCGGATGGTTATTCTTATTGAAAAATGTACAGGGTAAAATAGCATCACATTTTATAATTTGAAAAAAATAAAAATAAAAATAAAAATATGTAGATTTTATGTAGAAAATCATCAAATAAATTAGAATAAAAATTATAGATAAAGAATAAAAAAATTTTATTAAAAGAAAATAATAGGAATTACAAACTTTTCAAACACTCTATAATTTTTCTTTTTTTTTTTTCGTGTGGGATGAGTTTTGCCTTAAAACCTCTCCTGCCTATTTATAAACAGAGGGTTACGCGTACAGAACGTGTAACACAGCTGTATGTGTAACACAATTGTATTTTTTTTCTTTCAAAAATTTCAGCGCCCATCATTTCTTTTTCAAAGTTGGCAGCACCCACCTCATAATCTCCCTCTTGAAGATTTGATTGAGAATCAATCAGATCTTCATATCATTCATTCTTTCTTATCTTTCTATACTGCTTATGTTTCTATCAGGCCACTAGCGGATCAACACCAGATAAAATTGTCAGTGTTAACTGCTTTTATCATAAAGTCTACTAGATTGTTTTTAGTATAAATTTTTTGCATATCCATCGTGCCCTCTTGCACTTTCTCTTGAATGAAGTGATACTAGACTTGTATGTGTTTTGACTTAGAATGAAAAACTGGATTCCTTGCAAGATGTAAGATACTTTGACTATCATAAAATAAAGAAATCTTTTCTTGCTCGTGCTCGAGTTCCTCTATTATCATTTTCAACCATATTGCTTCCTTACAAGCTTGTATAGCTGCTACATATTCTACTTATGTTGTTGAGGTTGCTACAACTGACTGCAGTTTTGATACCCAGCTCACGGCTTTGCCAATAAGTGTGAACATATACCCTTTGATGGATTTACTTTTATCAAGATCACCTGCATAATCCGAGTCAACATATCCTCTGATAATAAAGTCCGATCCTCCATAACATAAAGTAACATTTGAGGTTCTCTTAATATATCTTAGGATACTCTTCATAACATTCCAATGCTCTCTGCCAGGATTCGCTATATGTTGACTTACTACTCCCACTGCATGTGCAATATCTGATCGTGTATAAATTATCGCAAACATTAGACTCCCCATTGCTTATGCATATGGTACTCAAGATATTTCCATTCTTCCTTCTTCATTACGAGGACTCATACTGGAGGATAATTTGAAACTAACAGGAAGTGGGGAAATT
Source organism: Dalechampia spathulata (assembly GCA_948192965.1). Taxonomy (NCBI): domain Eukaryota; kingdom Viridiplantae; phylum Streptophyta; class Magnoliopsida; order Malpighiales; family Euphorbiaceae; genus Dalechampia; species Dalechampia spathulata. Next base: position 5,503 of record CANYBF011362789.1, on the reverse strand, counting down.
GACTTACAATCTTGTATATTAAAGCATCATAAAACCTTTTTTAAATAATTTTTTTGAGAAAACCAAATCTTCATATTGTTTCTGCTTCAGTGAATTTGCATCCCTGGAATCTTGTTTACTGGCCCCAAATCTTTCATTTCAAATTCTTTAGTCAACTATGCCTACAATTCTTTAATATGATCTTTGTTGGGGCCTGCTACCAACATGTCATCTACATACAATAGAAAAATAATGAAATCACTTTTACTAAACCTCTTGAAATATACACAAGGGTCTGAATTAAGTCTGTTGTATCCAATGCTCATGATGAAGGAATCAAATCTTTTATACCAACACCTCAAACCGTATAAAGATTTGTTCAACCTGCAAACCAAGTTCTGCTTTCCTTTTTCTTCAAAACCTTCTGGTTGGAACATGTAAATCTCTTCTTCAAGATCTCCATGGAGAAAAGCTATTTTCACATCTAGCTGTTTTAGACGTAAGTCAAATATAGCATACATTGTCAGAACTACTCCAACAGTTATCAATCAAACCACATGGGAAAAATATTTGATTGAAGTCAATTCCCTATTTCTGAGCATATCCTTTAATCACCAATCTTGCATGAAACTGTTCCACCCGATTATCGCTATTTCTTTTGATCCTAAAGATCCATTTGTTACCAATAACCTCTCTTCCTTATGGTAATGTTATGAGCTCCTAAGTCTTGTTCTTATGCAAAGCTTCCATTTTTTCTTGTATTACTGTCATCTACTGAGATGCATCTAAATTACTCATTGCTTATTGGAGAGTTGATGGCTCCCATTCCTCAATTAGAAGATAATATATAACATTACTACCCATAACATAATTATTATGCCAGAGTGGTATAGATTTTACACATTTTTCCTTTCTAAGTTCTGCCTCTTCAGACTTGGTTGGCTCTTCTTCCTCGTGCTCTAGTGTTGCTTCAGAAGAATCTTTTTCTGTAAACTTCCTTTTCACCTGTATAGCTGTAGTCTCTGAACTTTTCTTTCAAAGTGATATAATCTTTTCCCTTTAATTCATCTTCTAAGAAGATAACATCCTTGCTGACTTGTCACATCACAACCGGTATAACATGCTCCCGTAGCATAATTATCAACTCTCCAAGTTAGAAAATCGATAATCATCCTAGAAGGGATACGTACAATTAACCTGTTATACCAATAATTTTTTTAAAATGATGTAAAATATATACTTTGATGCTCCATCTATAATCAATCAATAATCACATCTAACTGGATTTTACTATGTAATAAGTTTTTATTTTATTTCACTAGCAGTTTACTCTAATCATAGATTTAAAGGGAAATTCATATAATATTTTATTATTCATTTATAAAATATCTTTGATGATACCATTATAATTTACATCGTTATATAATACAATAGTTTTTACGTTATAACTGACTTTACTATCAAAATATTATAAAGAAGAGTTGCATGTAAACCAAAGTCATATGAGTCTATCTTGAAGTTTAGGTTCTCTATTGAAAAGTTACTATTCCTTTAAACCGGCTGTTGATTTCTATTCCCCGTGCTCTATGGTGTCACTAGTGTCTGTGTTCATCAATTGACAAACATTGAGAATAATCTCAGTGATGCTAGTAAATGAAATAATCATAAATAATTTATCAATCATATAACATCGTAACAATCTTTGTTTCAATATAATCAAATCATCTTAATAAAACTATCATTTTGTATGATCATATTCAGTCTATTGAATAATATTATCACTTATTTTTAATTCCATTATTTATCTATAACATCTAACATATAACCATCATTCATTTTCGATATATCTCAATATAACTTTCAATAATCATTTGTAACATTATACATTATGATCCTATCAATAAATATGTAATATGTCTTTTTGAGAATGCAATCATGAATTGCACTCTCCCTCTATTTTTCCTGTATCACTCATTAGAATGCATCACATACAACATTCAATCAGTGTGCATAATTTCTCGTACTGAATCCATCGTACCTCGTTCTTATAGGAACATCTCAATATCTGTTGTTCAACAAACAGAACCCATCATTTCTCTACGGTTCAACAAACAGAACCCATCATTTCTCTCTAATTCCATATAAGAACCCAATTCTGTGACCCAGTGCATATCATCATCATTCTCTGTTCAATTTCATACTCATACCTTCCTTATGTAATATCCTCATTTACACTACCATGATAAACGTGCACATATTCTATGTTTACTTGCTCATGTTTGATTGAAAAGTGCATTAAATATATGAATGACATGATATTTATGTAAATTTTAAAAGATGCTCTCATATCTATAAGCACACAACATCATGTATGTATGCATTTTATGCATATGTTATGATGCAATATTGATTAGTCTCTGAAATACATGAATGAGATATGATGCATGAATAATTTGACATGATAAATATGAAATGAAATGTCTTATAGATCAAGGAAATTCCATATGATATGGAATTTATAGAGAAAAAAATGAAAACAAGGTGAAAAGATGAGTGTAGAAGTGAATATGTATTAAAAATGCAAATCCGCTATGCTTTTATTGAATAATTTGAATGAGGCTTCATGATAGAATTTATGTGTGAAAGTGATGCCTTGACATGTTTAATATGTTATTATATGGGAAAGTATAGTTTAAGATGTATCAATATAAATTCAAGTAAAGTTAGAAGCAATGTTATGTACAAGTTAAAGTTAGGACACAAATAACATTTTATGAAAAGATGAGGTTATTCTTGGAAATCATATTATGTATCATGTATGTCTATATTATATTGATGTATGTTTATCTTATTATGTCTATATTATTATTATGATATAAATTAATGATCTAAATAAGTGATTAAGAAGATAGAAGCAAGTTGGTTAAGGAATGGACCAAAGCTTGACAAATGGCACTTGATGATTGGTCCTTTTTATATTTAAGTCAATATTGTCATGAGGATATGCATAAAATGTTTTCTTCATCCTTTTCCCTTTCATCATTCTACTTCTTCCTCTTCTCCTTCTTCTTCTCATCCTCACTTAGAGAAAACATTCTTCCAAGGTAAATCATGCATAGATTTTGGTTTTGATGCTATTTTGGTGTTCTATGTGTTCTACTTGTATTTTCTTCTTTTCTATATTTTCTTATATCTTAGATAAAGAAGTAAAATATTGTAGGGTTGTGTTGATTATGTATAAATGGAAAACTTTAATGGAATAATGAAAGAATAAGGAAGTTAAGTTACTGAATTTGATATTATGCATAACCAAATGAATTTCTATTTTGATATGTAAAACTTATGTTAAACCCTAACTTATATCACTTGAATTAGTTATATTAGTTATTGATTAAGGTGTATACATTATATTTAAAGATGTTTAAAAGGTTTATTATATTTAATGACTAATGGAAGAATGAGATCATGCATGTTCATGAATGTTAGAATTACTTCATGGTTGGTTGAAGTTAAATGGAGTAAACTTATATTGGATTGTATTTGATGCATGTTTGGATGTTAGATAATGTTAAATTGATGTTTTTGACAAGTTTTAGAAGTGTTTTTAAGGTGTTTTGGTCATGGGAATGGGTTAGGAAGCTTAAGGAACCATTTGGGGGTGTTTTGGGTATTGAAAAATGATGAAAACGAGTGTTTTTATGGGAGGATGAGTCTTACACGACTCATGTATGCTCTACATGAATTTTTTAGCTCTTGGGCATCCTAAAACATGTATATTTTGTAAGGGATAAGTTCTACATGACTCGTGTAAGCTGTATACGACTCGTGTAGACTTTAAAGGCTAATTTTAAGTGATTTTGTAAGCAACGTTTGAAGACCTTATCGGATGATTTTTAAGGCATGTAATATATCATTGGAAAGATATTTGAGTCTAGTTTCTAATGGTTTAAGAATTATTTAATTTAGAGGTTATTTACTTATTCAAAAGTCTTGTACAATGACCAAAGGTCTTAAAGGGCAGAATATGTTTTAACTTAACATGCATACCAACTTAAGTCTTTAAGTGATTTATCATACAAACTTGTTTAAAATTCTTAAATGCATGATCTTATACATCTATTAAAGACATTAAAGAGGTACATATGATAGAGTATTGATAAGAATAGTATGTTACCATAAGTATAGTATCAATCGATCAAATGTATAGTACCTATGGTTAAATGATTTGTTTGCTTAGATAATGAACATTAAGGCATATAATACAATGGTACTTAAGTGTGAGAAATCAATGTTATATATAAGATTAAACCACATGACATGCTAAATATATTATTTATATGGTCATTGATTTATGTATGTAACTACGCCTTGAATGTAAGATAAGCTTCGTTATAGATGAATTCATACTTATATGTTCAATATGTATTAATGTGAAAATATGATTATATCTTATAAATAGATGTGAATCACGAATGAATCACTTGTTAAAGTTTATAGATTATACATTACATTGAATATGTAAGATGATATCTAAAGACATGAAATGAGTATAAATGACTTTAGTTGACCTACATGAGCATAACATGGAATGAAATGTATAAATATCCATATGATTGCTATATATTACATGATTCATGTCATTGAAATAAAAGTATGATATCTTAATATGGTCAAATGCTTTAATAGTGTTATAAATTATATTCTTAAATTATTGAATAATAATGTTACCACAGGCATCACTAAAGGGACAAGGTAGCATTATTTCATTATGGATACAATGGAATCGCGAAAACAGATTTGTGCTATTTATTAGCTGATTCAATATTAGTGGATTGGTGGGTAAGTTATTAACTTACGTTGGTATTAATATGTAGTCACATGTTTCATATGATATTTTTACTATATGATGAACATGAATGATCAATGTTATATTAAAAATGAATACCAAAGAGTATAGTTTACATTGTATGATATTAAGACCTATTTAATAAGGTTGATCGTTAAAGCATCATGTTTATAGAGATTTTATCTAATGATATATGATATGATGACCTACTAAATAAGGTCAATAGATGAGTTATCTCCAAGACAGAGATATTATATGATGCTTATGCTCTTTTATTATAAAAGATCAAAAGATATGAAATGTGTATAATGGTTTAAAATGAAAGATTGTTATTATACCATAATGATATATAGTTATAAGATAGTAATGTATGAATTACTATATCTATAATTTATAGTCATACTAAATGTGGTATTATATCTATGATGTGTCATGATTTTGAGTGAATAATTTATAGTTTTATAGTTAATGGATTATAATATCATGACCTATTAATCAAAGTTAATGAGTAATGTTTTAATGTATTTAGGTTATAAATGTTACACCCACGTTAGAGACCCTAGGAGTTAAGTGTGTACACGTGTCTAGGGCTCTATGTGAATGTATATATAAATGCATATGTGCATATGATGATGGATTGATGTATATGTGTGGATGTATTAATATGTATGCGTGTAT